>LPNX010683273.1:0-33858 GCA_001517045.1 Pseudotsuga menziesii | reverse complement strand
TTTGAAGGTTACTCCCCCATATAAACAATTGAAACAAATGCCCAACATTATGTATAACCCTTTACGTGTGTAATGTATACATTATACATTGTATATGATTTAATATACATTGTATATGAGAACAAAAATGTATAAATAAAAAGTTTAATATTTTGGCTGCATCAATATACATTATTGTAAAGAGTTGATAGTAAGACAAAAATGTATGAGTTCATTCCTTTATTGTTTTATGAAGATATTTCCACTTGTAACATAAACCTTGGCGCAATATTAACACCAGCATATACCTTATTTCTATTTTTCTATCTCAAAAATGAATTGGAATGCAAAATTCCTACTTTTTCTCTCCCATACATATTTAAATATAGGATAGATTAACTTATTAAATGATATAAACATTATATATTAAATTCCGTATTCCCACTACCAATTAGAAATCAATAGCAAAATTCAGAGCCAATTGACCTTAATAACCTACATCCAGTGAATGATGTTGTTGACCTAGCTTCACCCGTAAATCCACTAGTTTCTTCACCACCAGTGGTTCAAAATCCCGCATCCTTCATGCAGACGGATGGCATAAAATTCAAGCCCGAGGTCATCACTGGAAGTGCACTCGAAAATTCATATAAAAGGTCGGACCAAGTTCACCGGGACTGGGTGAAGGTTACAGTGTTCAAGGCAGGAGGGAGGCGCAAAAGAGAAAAGGGAGGAGCGAGCGGAGCTTCGTTCCCTTGGTAGCCAAAGATCCGCCCCTTACTGATGGCGCGATTCTCAGAATCGCGCCGCCCCCCTTACTGGTGGCGCGATTCTCAAAATCATGCCACCAGTAAGGGGCGGATCTTTGGTTGCCAAAGGAGCGGAGCTCCGCTCGCTCCTCCCTTTTCTCTTCTCCATAGTTCTCAAAGAAATATACCAACAGTTATCCAATAATTTATAACAGTTTAATATTATATCACATTGAAGTATATTAAGAAATATACCAGCAATTATTCAATAATTTATAACTGTTTAATATTAACTATATCACATTGAAGTATATTAAGAAATATATTTTTCAAAGAAATATACAAGCAATTATCCAATAATTTATAACTCTTTAATATTAACGATATCACATTGAAGTATATTAAGTCTTTCTTGAAATTATTAATGCTATTTGATTTATTGGTTTTGAATCAAGACTTTGAACAAGATATATTGTATTTAGAAAATTTAGTCTTTTTATTTACTTAATCTAAATAGCCTAATGTTTGGTATTTGATTGGATCAACATAATACTTTTTAACTATTTATATAGAATCAATGGTTTTTTTTATTAAATTGGAGTATATATGTTTTACATGTTATTAAAAATGTTTTTAAATAATTAGTAATAATGTTTTGAGGTATTTAAATTTTATATTCAATTTTATTTTAAATTATCATGTAATTAAAAATAAAGCATTATAAAAAACTCATATTTTATTAATGAATAAATGGTGGAATAAAATAAATAGTGGGATACATTGTAATATACATAATTACATATAACACTTAGAATGATGTTAGTCCATCTTGTACAAATTATGTGACAACTATGTTTATTTACAAAAAACTCTCAAGAAGATAATTATATTTCATTTTATAATAATGTCAAAAATATAAAGGAAGCAAAAACCTTAATGTGAAAAAACTCTAAAGTTCGTCGGGAAGGGATGAGGGAGGGGCAAGAGTGTTTTTTTCAATTTGTTTTGAATATAATTTTTAGGGGGGCGTTTAGGGGGTTAGGGGATTAAAAACTTATTTTTTAATATTGTTTTAAATTTAATATTGTGGGGGTTATGGGGAGGGTTTCTAAAAAAACGTTAAAGAAATCAATGTTTAGCTTTATAATAGAAAAACTCCTCTTGAGCCATTTAGCCATTGATAAAAAACGAAAGTCTCATTAATTGATTGGATATGCTTCCTATATCATGGCTCAAACTATGATGGAAATTCAATGTGTTTTCCTTTATATTTTACTGCATTAGCATTCAAATCATTTAGGATTCAAAGTACTCCTTTATTGCATTAGCATTCAAATTAATTAAGATAATTTGATGTATTTAAATTTTTGCAGATGGTACAATAGGTTTAAATTAAACTCATCCAACAAGTGCAAATCCGCTCCATTAATGACATTGTAACACATTCAAAACAACTCCATTAGTAAAACACGCTGCCGTAAGCGATGTTATTTAGTTATAAAGCTGGTATCATTTGGGTCATACAATCCCAATTACAAATAATCTCATCATCCCTTCAAACCGTGCCACAAAGAGGAGTTAGCGGCGGGCCACAGAAGCAATCGTTGTGGATGTACGTGGAAGCAGGGAATGCGTCAAACTGTTTTCCGCGTGGAATCATACCACACAGATGGTTGAAACTCATATTTAACTGCATCATACCCTTCAATTGGGTCATCTTCTCTGGAATTCTTCCGTTGAGTTGATTACTAGACAGATCAAGGTATTCCAGGTTTGGCATATCACCCAACGATTCCGGAATGTTACCAGTAGGCCTACTGTTTGAAATGAAAAGATAATTAAGGCTTGAACTCCCTCCAAATGAATTGGGTATTTGGCATGTGAAATCGTTGAATGATACTTGCAACGAGCGTAGGTTTGGCAGATCGCCTAACCAGGTCGATATGTCACCGGATAGACTGTTTTTTCCTAGATGAAGGGTTTCAAGATGGGAGGGAGGCGGAGAAGGGAAAAGGGAGGAGCGAGTGGAGCTCCGCTCCCTTGGCAGCCAAAGATCCGCCCCTTACTAGTGGCGCGATTCTAAGAATCCCTTGGTCTCATTGCGCGCAATCCATAACATTGAGAGTAGTAAGAATCGAACTATAATGTACTGTTTGAGGTCGCAGATTTCCACCTTTGATTGGCCTCACATATTCTGCATAGATATTGCTCAAATTATGCAATGGGGAATGTTTATGATAGTCTTAAGAAGGAGCTTCAATTCAATTTTTTTTAATGATTTACTCTTTTGTTTTTAAAGATGCTATCAAACTTAAATTGAATATAATATGATATAATAGATAAAAGCATAAATAACATATGATATGATTGATAAAAGCATATATATAACAGAGAATTTAAATTGCATATGACATGACTGTAGGTAGGTGAAATAAGTTAGAATTGTTAATTGTTAAAGTTTTAGTTAAGATAACAATATATGAATCAATTAAATATGATTAAAGTTTTATTTTTAGTAGCATAACTCAACAACATTTAGAGGCTGACATTACTCTCTGTGCAATTGCAATTATAATAGGTTAATTGATTTAAATTTATTTTTTAAGACAAAAAGAATATATATTAGAAAAGGCCACACAATATATATATATATATATATATATATATATATATATATATACTGAAGTCAGTGATTTGTGTACAAACCCAAAAAAATTTGATAGATTCCTTTTTTGAAGTATTGAATTCACTATTCGCTCTAATGCATATTAGTTTGGATGCCATCCTTACATTTTAACCAATTGTTTTTGGGTTCAAGATGCATCTGCAACAATGCATTTAATACTACTATTATTGTTGGATAATAAAAGATAATGAACACTTAGATTATAAAACATTGATTTGACCATTAAATCAAATCCAAGTTCCAACTGTTCATTTTTCGGCAACAACAGTATTAAATATGCTGCTACAAAATACATATTAAAAACAGCCATAATAAAAGATAATGAATAGTTAGATTATAAACCATTGATTTGACCATTAAATCAAATCCAAGTTCTCATTATTCATTTTTCGGCAACAACAGTATTAAAGTTGCTGCTACAAAATACATATTAAACATAGCAATAAAATTGGTAGCCATTAAATTGTCACCAAAAATTCTACCTCTGAAGTTCCCTCAGTTTTGATTTGTTTTAGAAAATCCACACCATAAGTCACTCCGTATTTATTATCCATTCAATGTCGGGTGTTGCTTTTGGCATGAACGCTGGTTTGGATCTTATAAGGTAGGATTTGATTAGTTTTTAGAAAAGAAGTGTACAATGAATTGAAAATGTCCAAATCCTGATAAGTGTAGAAATATGATAAAGTTTAAAATCTGTCATTCCAAGCCATGGGAATTTTCAATTTTCATAGGGGCTGTTTAATGGTAATGGGGACTTTTTGACCTTTTAGGTAGATTTTTTGCAGGTGAAATCCATAAAATCTGTAATTTATGTTGTTTGTTAGGCAATTTTAAGTTTAGAAATGAAATTAAGTGACATGAAAACCTCCAACAACCCCAACACACGGGTAAGAAATTGATAAAAGTTTTGAAAATTCCATGAAGATTCATGGCGAGAAACTGCTAAAAAAAATAGCCGGAAAAAAAAAAGTCTCGTGTTTAGACAACTTGATTTTCAAACTTGATTTTCATATATGGTGGCCCGAATGCTACTCAATGAAACATGTTCACATTGATTCCAAAATTCGATTCGTTTGACTAACCAGACAACGCCATAGAATATAGTCTTGTATTGCACATAGTGTTGGTGCATATCACAATACAGCAAGTTGGAATTTTTTTGTCTGAAACCTGTCAAACATATAACTCGATTTAAGTAGCTCATGAATTACCGTAAAATACAAAAGTTGTGAATTATTTTTGGGCAACTTTTGAATTTTTCTAGGTACAATCGATTTTTTTTCAACGTTGATTTTCGTTTTACAAATTATATTGTATTTTTTTTTACTGTAGATTAAAAATCTTAAAAACTATTAAAATATTGTTTAAGTGTATTTATAATTTAAATTATTTTAATCAGATTTTAACTAAATCAACTGAGATATATCTTTTAAACTGGGATTTATTAAATATATATATAATTTTAACTATTTAAATTTTTATCTTATATTTGGGGTGGATACCTCATAGCTAATGAATGGATAACCAACAGTTCATGGCATAACTCAAAGGTGAAATGGGGAATAAAAGAAATCCAAACTGTCTTCAATTCCATCTTTATCTCTCAACCATTTGATCCCTATTTATCTATGTGATCCAGCCACAAACTATTTGGGTGTGCTATTATATGAATCATTTAAATATGATTAAAGCTTAAGTTAAGATAACAATCTCTCACAATTATCTCCCACAAAGAGGAAGTTATGCACCCATAAGTAGGTGTTATCCTTGCATGGACTACCACTTATCCATGTATCAATTATTTTTATATTATTTTTAGTAATTGTTTATCTTATTTTTTAATATTGTTTTAAATTTAATGTTGTGGGGGTTATGGGGAGGGTTTCTAAAAAAAATTATTTATATTTTTTAATATGATGTTGTGTGGGTGGGGTGGAGTTTAGGGGGTATAATTTTGTTTTCAATGTTTTTATGTGTAATGTTGTGAGGGTTGTTTAGGGGGTTGGGGGAGGGATTTAATGTAATGTTTTTAAATACAATGTTGTGGGGAGTTAGGGGGTTTTATTTTTTAGTTTTATTTTATTAAATGTAATGTGGGGGTGTTAAATTTTTTATTTTTTTAAAGTAATATTGATGTTATCCTTATAGGGGTTTTAAAATTTTGTTATATTTTTTAAATTTAATGTGTGGGGGTTTAGGGGGTTGGGGACTTTTTTTATTTTATTTTTTTAATGTAATATCGATGTAATTTTTTAAATGTACTTTTTTAAATTTTATTGGTACACTTGTGGCGAAGATGTCAAAAGAGCCTCAACCCCCATTAGCAAGGATGTTTGGAAAGAAACAATTTGGGAATCTTGCAGACATAGAAGAACCAATGGAAGAGGACATTAATGTTCCTCAAGGAAGCCAAGCTCAGAAAATTTCAATTTCGATGAAGAATTTGGCCAGCTTGATATTGTTGATTAGTTCCATGTCTTGAAGAAAATGTTAAATTTGACAACTTTTTGATAAGATATATTAGTAACGTTTTGACTTTCAAACTTTATTTTAGAAATAAAATTTCTATATATAATGTTTTTAATATGTTATTTACAAATATGTGGTATGGTTTTTCTTGAATTTATGCGAATGGTTACTTTTTGGAAAATAATATAAAATAATATAATTTTTATACAAAATATCTCTGAAAATCCATTGAAAATGGTCTTCATTGTTTTTATTTTCTAGATTTTTTACAAATTTGTCAATAAAAATGTCTTATTTTGTCGATAAAAATGCCGTATTTTAAAAAAAATTGCAAAATGTATATGTTTTTCATTATAACTTGCTTCTAAATGCATGTTATTTTGTTACATTTCTAAAAAACACACTTCAAAATATAAATTAAAATTACTTTACGACAAAGATGATTCAAAGGCCCCAAAAAATGCATGAAAATGAAAATGTGTGATACTAGTATCAACCCTTTTTGAAACGGAGGTAATAATGGCTACTAAAATTAGGAGAGAGAAAAATGAGAACTGTGTTGAGTTCTCATTTCATAGTATAAGTGGTTCTTCATTTTGCTGGACGAAATAATAATAAAGGACTGGCAATTTTTGTGTGGATGTAGCCCATCTTGGGTGAACCATGTTATATGTGTGTCTCTCTTATAATGTGTTTTAATATTTTCATCTTGTTTATTGTTTATTGTTATTGCTTCGTGATCATGTTTTTCTAACAAATTGAGAGAATACATAGCTAAATACCAATGGTAAACATTTCAATTCATGGTTCATTATAAGTTTGGAGTTATAATTAGAATGTGTGACTTAGAAATTTTTACTAGCCCAAAAACTAGTCTCAAACATGTGTTTTGGGTAAAACTATATATGAACCTTAAGAGATCCAAATTGAGTACTACCTATTGCATTAGAAGGAGTTTTAACCAAAGTGTTTGCGACAAACATTTCATAAGCATATAATAAAATTAGACATGTGTCAGTCTGTACAAGTTCACTTTTCTGAAAGGATCAATCACAACCGAGGAAATCACGTATATCAAACAAGAGACAATGTAAGTGATGGGTGGAGGAAGATGAAAATGTCCCATCAATGTGGAATACAATCCAACACCCATAATTTTGTGCACCCTTATGGAATTTCCTACCAATGAAACATCCAATCCATAGATTGTAGCTAGATTATACTGATAGTAAGATAACTTATCAATGGTAATTATTTGTCCCTGGTGGGGGAAGAAAATTAGTTGAGATATAGATTACACCACTATGGTTATACCATAGATCCAACTATATCCCAGGAAGAGGTTGCAATCTAATGAAGCATCGACAACTTTAACCTCTATTGAGATTTTTTTGCCTCCCAATTCAATTGGGAATGAGGGCATGATTCTATGATGTCTAAAGTATTGAACAGAATG
Organism: Pseudotsuga menziesii; assembly: GCA_001517045.1. Taxonomy (NCBI): domain Eukaryota; kingdom Viridiplantae; phylum Streptophyta; class Pinopsida; order Pinales; family Pinaceae; genus Pseudotsuga; species Pseudotsuga menziesii. Next base: position 26,516 of record LPNX010683273.1, on the reverse strand, counting down.
CAATTAACATCATGGGAAATGGAACAATCTCTCCAACAATGAAGAACATAAAGCTCTCCAATAAGATAGAGGAATGGCACATGTTGACGCTCCTTCATCAACAACAATGAGAAGATATTAGTACCACAGGATGTGTTAAGCTCTATATATTGTAACATTACATTTATAATTTTATATTTGTATTATCTTTACTGGTTGGATAGGACCTTAATTGTAATTGTAGCATATGTTAGAACTATATTTGTATTTTTCACCTAAATGGAGCTAGATAGTGAGGAATGACCTCTATTTGCACCTGATGAGGATGCTTTCAGGTCCTTGATAGAGTCCATGAAAAAATTGGGAGTCAGGATGATTGCATCTTGTTTGTTACAAAATAAGATATCTTAAATGTCACCTTGTTTTCCACTGCAACAAGACAAAAAAGCTCTCGCCATGTCTAAGAGAGGACAAATAGGTCAATTTAAAGGAATAGGGCAATCCCCAAGATCTATGGAGATTTGGATTCACAAAAATGGGAGGATCTTAATCAATGGAAGAATGACTCGTCATTTTTGTGGAAGAGGTTTTTATGCTTTCCTATTTGAGCTAAAAGAGGACAAATATTTAATACTTAGAAGTGGACCATACTTTTTTAGTAACAAAGGTATTTATCTTAATAGTTGGAATCTTGATTTAGATTTAGATTCAGATATTCCATCAATTGTTCTAGTATGGGTAAGAATGTCACATCTTCCTCTCCACTATTGGGGAGATGATACATTGAAATATATTAGCAATAAACTGTGAAAATATATAGATAAGATAGATTCTAAGCAAGGAATGTTTCAATGTGCAAGAATTTGTGTTGAAGTAGATCTAGAGAAAGGGTTTCCTGAAGCCATACATCTTCTACTTGATAATTGGAGTCATTATCAACAATTTGAGTATGAAAAAAATACATTAAGTATAAACCATGCCACACTTATGGTCATGTTGAGGCCTGGAAATTCACAAGCAACAACAACAAGGGATTCTCCCTAGTCAACGTTCCCAACTAGCCCATGACTGTTTGGTGTAGGGAATCTGTCTGATTTGTGGTTCGGCTACCGTAGGTCAAGTAACAAAAACAAAGGGTTTTACCGGTTGCGGCCCGGTCCACCGTATATATTTTTGTATTTTTGACTTTAAGTATGATATGCAAGTGCCTATTTAAGATGCAGATTGATAAAGAATGCAAGGAGTGGTCACAATGTGATGCACAGGTTCTTACCTCTCGTCTTAGACTCTCTCACATCTAAATCACACACAACTAAAAAAAACAACACTAACTAAGCTGTCCCTAGGGAGCAAGATATTAATTCATGAGTAATGTAATACTGTTCACATGTTAAGATAAATCATAGATAGCTGTTCTTAGAATCAAAACACATAAACATGAATAAAGATATACACAACAAGATCAACTGTTTAAACCTCCATTACTCATAGTGGAAATTATCACAGAATAAACCTGAGAACATTCAAATAAGAACATAGGTTCATAAAGTTATAACGCTTTCACAGTTAATGAAACATAGTTGAAAACGAAATAGTTCCCCTTCAACATTGTTCATTTTATCACATTCGAACATTCCACACAACACCTTCTCCAACAGGAAAAATTTGTAATTTATTATTGTAAAACAAAGTAGTTCCTCTTACAACAAGTGGTTCACAAGTTTCTCCAGGGAAAAATCCCACCTCCTATCTAAATCTTCTATATTTATACAAAAAAGAACAAAACTGTTGGGCTGCCCACGAATGACTCTTAAGCTTCCCCCAAACTGTTTAATCTCACAATTTTGTCCTTTTGTGAGTGCTCGTGATTCATATAATGCGTTACATTTCGGATTTATACTTATGAGTACTTCATAAAACAGGCCTAGCTTGGTAACTGATGAACCTTTTCAAGCCTGAGCCTCTATTGCTATTGATTCTACTTTGTCTTTTATTTGTCCCTTTTAAGATCATGTTGATCTCAGAACATCTCTGCCTATCACTTTTCAGCCAACTTCCTTCTACTTTGTCCTTCATCTATGTCGTCTTTGCAGTAGTAATCTGAAGAATCTTCTAAGTCCGTCTGCAGTTAAAACAAAATTCATCATTAATTCAGACTGCATCCTTTCAACAAATGTAAACCATACTAACAATAAAACTGATCATCAAAATGAGGCCTTGTACTGCGCTCTCGTCGCGAAAACCTTAACAAGAATCAGAAACCACCGCCGCCCACAAAAGGGGTTAAAAACTCACAAAAAGGCGGGAAAAAACCTTATTGGCGGCTTGAACCATTAAAGCATTGGCAGGATAGTTTTACTCACAGCCAGAACGATGGGCTTCAGTCGGACAACGAGTTCCGTGAGACCATTAATTCTATCAGTGTTGGAAAGACTAAATACTAAAGCATCGGGCAAAAAAACTCCTTGTCGGTGAACGGAACGACATAAATGTCGGGTGGTTAGTGCATTACGCAGCTTCAATGGCAGAAAATGGAAAGACTATGGGCTCCATAGCAATTAAAACATATTGATGAAAACCATAAAAAAACATCGGTGAGTGGAGCAGTTATATGGCAGACATTTAGTTTGCTCGGGAGCCACAATGGTAGGAAGCAATCAGACTACCACCTTCAATCAAAGTCATAAAACTTTTCGATATGGCGCAGAAACATCATGAAAACGTTAAGTGTTTAGAAAATCTTAAGGTTGTGCATCGGTCTAAAAAGTTTGTCTCATCTCCAAAACAGCGGCGTCATAGAGATCAAAAACCCTGACTCAAACTTCAACAAACCTTCGACAGTGATAAAACCAAACCATCAAAAATAAAAAATGTTAAGTTCCATAGTCAGTAGCATTGGCAGAAAATGTATAGACTACGGCTTCCGCAATCAAATAAAACATTGGCGGTCAACACTCTAGGAGTCGAATGGTTAGTGCATTAAAATGCCACAATGGTGGAAGATAAAAGAACTATGGCTTCCGCTTTCAATAAAAACTTCGACGATCGGAAACATCAAGACTACGGATCGATAAAAATAAAATAAGGATCTCCGCAACATCGGCAAGATAAACAACAAGGTTTCCAAAACAATGGCTGCATAGAGAACTATGGCCATGATTCATGTTCAACTGACCTCCAAAAAACCAAATCAAAAAATTAAGTTTCGAAAGACTTCGGCGGTGCAACAATAGAAGTAGTTTGTTTCTTCTCCGACACTGTGGTTGCAAAGAGAACTGAAAATTTGATTCGAACAGAGATGGACTTTCGATAGCACTGAAAGAAATCATTCAGATCAAAGGAAAACATTTTCAGATCGAACTTTAAACTCTACGACCCAAAGCATTTGCAGACACAAGCAATTTTCCGAAAAGCATGAAAACAGTTGACCTCAAAACAATCCAAACTTGTAGCAGAGGGAAAACAAAAACAGAGTTCATGGCTCCAAACAATTTTAGGCAAGATAACATTAAAAGGAGGATCCAAAATTTCAAAAAATTTGGGAAAACAGTTGCAGCTGCAACAGGTCATTTTGGAAAATATTTTAAGAAAGCAAGGGTTATAGCTACTATCCCTAAAATTCAAGATGAAAAATGGAAAATAGTTAGCAACAAGTCTAAGAATTTTGTAGAAACTAAGTTTAAATATTCTCCCTCGTCTTCTTCTTTAGCATAAAATTTCAATAAATATGTAAACTATGAGAATTGATAATTGATTTGAAATTTTGAGTCAAGAAGGACCTAGAAGGTTTAGTCCAGTTGTGGCCCCGTCGATGAAATAACTTGGATTCTCCATTCCTTTATCCTCTTCTTTGGCTGAAAATTGCAAGAGACAGGTAAATTTTGAGAATTATTTGAAACTTTGAGTCAATAAGGTCCTAGAAGATTTAGTGAAGTCGTGGCCCCATCAATAAAATAACTTGGCTCCTCATTTCCTCCCATACCGTAGTCCATTATGTATGAATTGTATGTTCTTGTTTTAGAAGGAGAGAAATTGAATCTTGCAGAGGATGAAACCCTTAAATATGCTCAAACATTAGTTATTGGTTTTGTAACCAGAAAACAAGCTAAACAAGCATTAACAAAAGAATAACATGATCTGATAGGGGGAAAAGAAAGAACTACTTGTAAGGGGAGAAAGCTAGATAAGGAAGTTCGTGATGAAATTACAAACCGTTAAAAAGTGTTGGGGATTCAATCAACTTTAGACCATAATCTAATTTCTATAGTTAAAATCAAGGGAGGAGGAAATCTGGTAACTCCAAGTTCTCAAAGGGGAGGTTCCAACAAATCAGTAGTTAAGTCTTCTGGGATTGCAAAGGCTTGGGAAATAGCAAGGAAAAAGCTGATATGAAGTTATTAAAGATGGAAAAGCCTTAAATCATTCTTATTCAGGAGACTAAATTGCGAGATAAAGAAATGCAACTAGCAGGGAAGAGGATATGGACAATGTATCATGTAATGCAGGAGATGAGTATACATGAAGTAAGGTTCATCAATTTTGAAGTTAATGGAATCAGAATCACTCGTGAGAGAAGGAATATCAAGGATAACTCTACATGCATCAATTAAACATAATCATGAATCCATTAAGGATACGAATAGATCTAGATCCTCCTAGGTTTGAATTAACTTGAGCAATCCAATAGTTTTGGAAACTATCCATTTGAATTGAGTCCACTGGTGTGTAATTGGATTTTGAACCAATGTACAGGTGATCAGTCTAGGAGACACTATTTTGGTTTGTCAACTATAACTGGGAGATACTGAGGTAGGTGATTGTGATGTTTGTTATCTCTATACTAAGATTGTGGAAGATAAAAGCTTAGTAGCTAAAGTTGTTCGAAAACATTTTCCTAGAATAACTCATTACAATGTCTATGCCTATGATATTTGGTTTCTTGTGTTGGATAAAAATTCTATTGAGTTGTTGTTGGATAGTCAAAATTCCTATCAAAATGAAGCTTATGTTTGCTATAATGTAATTCTACTTATTCTAGGGATTTTATTATGTAGAGTGAAATATAAAAGTGTACTAGCTGAATATGGTCAATTTCCAATCCACATAGTTTGTTTCAGTGATTTCTTTTGTGTCAATTTGAATTCAGTGCCAGATAATAATTATTCTTTTGAGTTGTTTCTAGATAATTTCATTAATTGCTTGAGTGAAGATGATGTTTGTCATATTTCAAGTGCGACCACTTTAGGGCTTATGTTGTGTAGATACATAGGCTTTAAATCTAATACTACCCAAAACTTGAAGGTTTTTCAATGTTTTTGTTCTGACGAAATAAAGAAAAGTACTGAAATATGTGTCCCTTTTAATACTGGTGATTTACCTATTAAGAACTAGATCCTAGAGGTCTGTTGTAGCGAGCACATTGACAGTGGTATTCTTGTCAGTTTGGAAGATCTAGTTTTTTTAGATGGTGCATTATTATGGGTATATATCTTAGTTTTATATTTTGAGCGGCTACAAGGGAAGTTTGGGTTATGTTTTCCTAAATGGATTGAGTACATAAAAGTCCTTCATTTTTTTGTACAACCAATGGAGTAGGTCAAAAACATTAAGGAAATTCAATATCTCAAGCTTAGGAACAAAGAAAAAAAGGACACCAGTGATCACAGAGACTTGGTTATTAAGAATCTTGTGAAGAGGAAAAGGACTCGAGGAAAACATTACGAGAGGGATCAACTAATGAATGATATCAAGCATGAATTTATTGAACTCAAATCAAACAAATACTAATGAGACTGGTAAATGTTGAAATTGAAATTGACTACTAGAAAGGGAAATACAAAGAGAAAGAGCAAGCCATCACTAAACTTCGGGGTAAAGTTAGGGAATATGACATTTCTCAATCAGATAATATCACTAAGGAATTTAATGTTGCTGGTCTTAAATCTGATGGATATAAATAAGTAGATGAGAAGAGTATTGAAGAGGATTCCTCTTATACTTCCTCCCCTTTGAAGATTGAATAACTTGTTTGTTGTTTACATTGGGATGTTGGGATTTATCCTCTTTTTATCTTTTTGGTATTGCAGATCAAATTTATTTTTATATTAGGCACTTTCATTAGTATCTATACTAGTAATATCTACAGTATCATTTTGAATTCCAAAGAATGTATGTATCTCTTAGAAAATAGTGTTTTAAGCATGGGATAAATTCTTGAACTAGTCTTGCTCAGATTCTATAGAGTAAGTTTATAACCAAAGGTCTACCAGTTCGGTTGAGACTTTCTTTTTTGATATAAAAAAAGGTTCCTATTTTTGTTAAAAAAAAGAATTGTATTTGCACCCTTTGTCTCCTACATATTTACCAAGGAGACCTAGCTTTAGGATCATCTCATATTGTCTTGTGTATTTAGTACATTGTATAAGGGGGTTTACCCCTCAAAAAGGCTTCTCATTCATCTTTATTATTAATTCTTAAGGTGTGGATTAATCTCTCTTGGTTATTTTATGCTCTTTTGGGTAATTTGGTGCATAACATTTGGTATCAGAGCTTCGACACTTCCAAAATAAGTCATGTTGGAATTTTCTCTATAACTTTTATTTATTTTATTTCCTGGATGTTTCAGACAAATAAATTTTGAGGGGACATAGAGGACATATTGAGCTATTTGTGATATGATTTTTCAGATCCTAATTCATTACAAGTATGGAGTGGTCTCTGACCAGTCCAAAAGCTAGTATGAAATAGGTGTTTTAGGTAAAATTGTTATATTTGAAGCTTGGAATATCCAAATTGAGTGAGACTTGTTGCATATAAAAGAATATAAATAGTAGTATATGTGGTATGAAGTTTCATGTTTTCCTTCATTATAGGTGTGGAGTTATAGCCTATGTATCTTAGGGTTTTTGAACAATCCAAAAAATACTCTCAAATAGGTGTTATAGGTAGAATTGTTATTTATGGAGCTTGAGAGATAAAATTGAGTGAGACCCATTGAATAAAAAAGAATATGGATTAGATTATTTGTGGTATCATTTTTCATATCAGATCCAAAAAGGGGACACATGGAAGGCGTTACATTATTGTTTTCCTAACACTATAACAAATTTGACATTTAGGGGGGCGGTTGGCTTCCGCTTCCAAAAGTCACTTTAAGAGGCGGTTTTGGATGTGGCGGCGGTCTTTACAAAACCACCCCTAATAGCATCGACGCTAAAAGTTTTGACTTTTAGGGGCGGATCTGGAAGAAATCAAAACCACCCACAAAAGTGACTTTTAGGGGCGGTTCTAAACTGCCCCCAAAAGTGACTTTTGGGGGTGGTTCTAAACCCCCTCCAAAAGTGAAGTTTGGCGGCAGTTTTAAACCCCCCCACAAGTCGCTTTGGGGTTAGTTCTAAAAACCCCCCAAAAGTCACTTTTGGGGGTGGTTCTGGTGTCAGAGGTGGTCTTTACAAAACTGGCTCTAACAACACTGACACTAAAAGTTTTGACTTTTAGGGGCGGTTTTGGAAGAAATCAAAATCACCACTAAAAGTGACTTTTCAGGGAGGTTTTGATCCACCCCCAAAAGTGATTTAGGGGCGATTTTACATTGGAGGCGGTTTGTATAAAACCACCCCTAATAGGACTGACGTCAAAGTTTTGCCTTTTAGGGGCAGTTTTGGAAGAGATCAAAACCGTCCCTAAAAGTGACTTTTAGGGGCAGTTCTAAACCCCTGCCAAAAAGTAATTTGGGGGCGGTTTTGGATTTGGAGGCGGTTGTTACAAAACCACCCCAAAAAGCATCGACGCTAAATTTTTTTACTTTTATGGGCAGCCCTGGAAGAGATCAAAACCACCCCTAAAAGTGACTTTTTGGGGCAGTTCTAAACCCCCCACCAAAGTCACTATTAAGGGTGGATATAAACCCCCCTCGTAGGTACCTATGGGGGGCATCCAGAACCTCCTTTAAAAGTATCTATTATTAAACTGTGGGGGCTGTCTTAAACCCCCCTCATAGATACATACAAAGACGGTTCAGAACCCCTCTCGTAGGTACATACATAGTCAGTTCAAAACCCCCCTCGTAGGTACCTATAGAGGCGGTTCGAAGCCCCCCCTAAAACGATTTACAAACCTTTGGGGACGGTTATGAACCCCCATCGTAGCCATAATTTGAAACATCAATATTGCGGTATCATTAGGGCATTAAGGAATCCAACCTTCAACCTCTTGCTTGTAAAGCAGGCGCTTTACCATTGAACTAGAACCCTCTAAGAATTGGGAAAAGGGGCAATATTAACACCAATATTACATCATTTGTAATTCTAAGAAAATACTAATAATCCCAACATTGTTTCTGACTCAAGAGACCTAAGAAAGTAGTCTGAATGGCTCTGATCTTATAATTTGGCTGAACTTGAAAGGTTTCATATGCAACATTGATTCAATAAAGAAAACAGTAATACAGAAAGGTTTTGCAGGAGAAAGTTGGCATTCAAGCTCATACACATACTCTAGAAGTGAACATCTAACTAGAATTTCAAGTATTCATGGATAATAACAAGCATCTTTTCTAATGGTTGCTTGATGGATCCATTGAAGAGTAGCCTTATCTTAAAATTTATGTCTGTAGATCAATGGGTTGTACAATTATAACATATTTAGACCCAACCCAATCTAGTTTCGNAAGATTAAAAATTGCATAGCATGGATAAATCTATAATCTTTTCTAAGATAAACAACTCATAATAATGCATTTATAGATATAGAATACCTGCAACTGATATAATCATGAATGAACACCACCATCACTCAAAAGGCCAATGAGATGAAGTGTGCCATTTCAAAGCACTCCTTAATGTATTTAAATCCTTCTCCCTCTTAGATTTTTCCAGAGGGAAGAGCATAATCCACTAATTTTGCTCTGCACCCAAAGTCAAAATCAAAGTTAATATGTTTTCCATCCTAAAAGATGTAGCACAATTAAATAGTACAAATATCCTTTTAGTTAGCATTTATACAATTATAAAGTACATCTTATACAAATATCATATGGTATCACCACAATTTGTAAGGTGGTTAATAAATTAACTATTACACAACCATGATTTCAAGAAAATGTTCATGATTACCAAATCTTAATGCAGGGAAAAATACCTAATATATAGGATTCTCATAAGTCAATCTGAATTCAAAAATGATCCACATGCAAGATATTCCTTCTCCACTCTAATCCTTGACATAATTTTCCAAAAGTTAAAAAACCACAACAAGCAAAAATAAAGTGAGATGCTTGTTTACGTTACTGGAAAATAACAGATATCAAGCATAGCAAGTCATAGAGGATAGTAGAGCCGAATAAGGAATTTGTTCTTTCTTTGAAGGATTTGGAAAATAGAGTAAGAGTTTTATTTAATCCAGTTGAGTCATTTAGATGGATAACTTAGCTTTAGCTTACAGAGATTGCTAGCTCGCATAAGCTTTTAGGTAGCTTATTGGAGCTTAGTTAGCTCAAGGAAGGTTCGATCTGTTCACACTGTTTTTGTCCCACGCTAAATGATTGGAGGGATAAGGTATGCCAAACTTTGAAGCAAGCCACCTTGGAGAATACCAAAATTCCCAGTAAACTTCCCCTTAGGCCGTCTCTTAAGCTTTGAAAATATGTACTGAAGACAGGGAAATCGGGTCCTAAATTACGTAAGAAAGATCATACGCAGATTGGCCAAAGCTACAAGGAAGGAGATATTGTCTCAACGGTGGCGATCTGGAGGCAAGCTAGATCAACTGTTATAGTATGTTTTCGCAGATGTAATATGTACCACCCAAATCACTTTTGTATTTTCGTGGAACAGGTTAAGACGACTATAGTTTTCAAGGGTCGAGATCGACCAAAGGCTAGATCAACGGAGAGGGTCAATTCCGCTGAATCAAAGCGCTCATGAAGTTTCTAGTCCCTAAATCCGTAAAATGGGTTAAATAGGGGCAAGTTTTGATGGCATAGATCGAGTCAGGGAAAGATTGACGATTGGTAGTGCCTCCACTAATTGGACACGCACAAAATAAATCACCTTCAGGATTCACGAAATGTAACACAATTGTTACACGTGGACAATGGATATTGGAGACAATTTCGGATCGAAGGGCTAGAAATGATTATGACCGTCGAACTGAAGACGAAGGATGCAGTTTGAGGTACGATCCGCTCATTCCCAAGAGCCGTTGTTGATGTGATATTTTTGGGGTAAGTGCATAAGGGGTTGAAATGACAGGGAATAAAATATCCAGATGCCATTGGAGCGGATCTACGACTAAAAAAATCACTCCCCTGAATCCTAATGATTGAACGAAAGAAGACAAGTATGGCTTCCACACGAAGCGAGAGACACCGTGAACGAGAATATTATGACACTGTCTTCGGTATGTCTAGTCCGCGTGCCCTGATCCAAATGTGGTATGATGAATACTGTGGCTAGAAGTCATTTCCATGGCTGATAGTATGGCACCACAGTAGAAACGATGATGTTACTAGTATCTCAACATAAGGGCCGGAACCCAAAACCATGTGACCACGCGTGCTGTCATCATGCTACTCGATGATGGCATGTGTGAGGGTGCTGATGGGGCCATTGAAGAGATATACTGGGTGAATGTTGAAGAGAGGTTAGGATGGTTAAATATTAGTTTGTTGAGAATCTTGAGAGTCTTAAAGAAAGTCTGTAATGGCCGCCTCATTTGAGAAGCTTGTTTATCAAGGTTTTTTTTTAGTTGTGGAGCCTCAGCTCAAAATTCCACTTCTCTTAAGTTTTCATGCTAGGGGAACTCCAACCATCATTACACTAGAAGAGATTTTCGGTGCCAGTGAGGCTGAGGCAAGGATGTTCATCACATTAGATGGACCTCCTAAGGCTTGTGAGGGCATTGCTATCCTAATAAATATAACACCCCCATGGGAGTTGTCCCTGGAATTTCCTGTCCAATGGGTATCCCTCCAAAACCTCCAGACGTGGTCACTTTCTCCATAATCTCAACACGTGGTGACCATTGCTAGAGGCAACCCATTGGAGTGAATGTTTAGAGGGGAGGAGAGGAGGTTGAAGGCCTTTGTCATCATCTTTGTGAATTCCACTTGCCAACTTTATCTAGGGTGATGCTGAATCCATGGAGGTGCCGCATCCTATGACCTATAGGAAGACCCTTCTCCTAGGAGAAGAGAAGCACAAGAATGAAAAGCCTCCTCAAGGACTTGTTACCATAAAAAATAGTACGGTCCTTCCCCAAGTCCCCGCAAATAACAGTGTTACCAGGAGAGGAAGGGACGGGGTGGAGAGCTGAACGCAGAAGGAACACAAACCTTCTTGCCTGCTGTGAACACATGAAGAATGGTGCCATTGAGCACATAATGAACACAAATGGCCCAGAAAGGAAAAGACATGTTGCATATCCAACAGGTGAAGAAATAACTCAAACCCAGCCAACAACCAACTACCATAGACATCCCAGGCTGTCATTTTTTTAAATAAGCGAGCTTGAAAATGAAGAAGCTGCACTATCGTTTAAGACCAGCATGCACATCACTCCATAATGTTTTGTTTTGTGTGTGCGAATCATGGTGAATGCGCCACGTCCGAGTTTGTTAAGTTTTTTTTTATCAAGATTGTGAATAAATTTTGGACCTGTTTTGAGGTTAGTCTCGGGGGCTAGAAGACCTATGTAAAATCCTCTAATAGTGGTCATGTCAGCTTCAAAATACCTATAGGTGATACTCCTAATGCCTAAAAGGAAACCTATTGGTGATACTCCCAAAGAATGTTGAAATTGTATTGATAATAGGGATCTATACCTCAAAGATCAACTCTGATGCCAATAACGTCAGATGATCTTGGCGTCCTCTATGCTTTACACAAATATTTCAGACAAATTAGTTGTTACTTCATCAATTGGGTATACTTATGGTTGTAATAAATATGCTATATTTAAATTTGTTGTAATCAAATACTTTCAATATTGTTCATTACATTACCTGCCTGTGGTCAATAGCTATCCCGCAATCAACTTATTTCCTTCAACAAATGTGCAATAAAATAATTTCATATAATAGACAAGTACAACGGTATTTAAAATGAAGAAATCAACACTTTATAATCAATGAAACATCGGATAAGATATCTAATTGACAAATTCGTTATGGTGATAACTTACAAATATGCATTAGAGAATGATACAAATTGTCATTATATTCCTTTCCATTGCGAAGACCTGCATATATCATGACAAAATGGTATGTTCATATAAGCCATTGATAGAAATGTAAAAAAAGGCATAACATGTATGAAATTCTAAAAAAACGAAATGAAAATACCTGAATGAGCTTCTCTTGGTTTCAAGAATATCTCATTCTCTACTACACAAGGCCAACCACGTGAAGGTTGAAGCTCATATGGCCCCTCCCCCCCCTCACATCACTCTCAATTCCCCAATATATTGTAAAAATAAATGAAAGTTACATAACCGAATAAAACAGATAAGATCCATGCATAAACATTAGCAGAACAAAAAATATATTCATGAAAGGTAAATCCAAGTAATAATCTAAGATATAAATTTTCACAGATACAACTTAAATGAGAACTCATAAATAAAACATGAATGCTACTTAATGAACAACATCCAACCATGTTCCTTCACAATCTTGTCGAACATAATCCATGCCACCATCACCTATAGCTTCATCCTCTTTGCATTTCGTCCCTTCAAAATATGCAACACTTGATAAATATGCATACTCCAATTCATATCCATTACAATTTCTTGGTCCCTTTGGAGGGCATGTCAAAACTACACAGCAGTAATTCTCTACAAGATCTTGTACATAAAATACTTGTTTCACTTGTGATGCTAAAATAAATGGATCATCTTGCACTCTATCCTTACTCAAGCATCTCTTCAGATTCACCATGGTGAAACCAAGTTCATCAAATTTCATTCCATTCTTCTTGTGTACATCTATCCAATCACATTTGAACAATGGATACTTCACCAAATAGTAGTCCAATAACATTATTTCTTGAATCACTCCATAATATGTTGTCGTTTGATGTATAGGGTTTTTATCCTTTGCACTTGATCTCATTAATGTTTGTGCATCTGTGCACACACCACTATTTTTGGTGGCCCTGACATTTTCTATGCTTTTAACATGAAATCTACACCCATTGATTAAGTAGACATCATACTTAGTTGCATATGTCCTTGGTCCATGTGCCAACCATTTAATGGTATCATAAATATTTTCTTTTCCTTCCACCTATAAATTTTTAAATGTCGTTACAAAACCATTGAATTTCAAAATATATTAAAAGCATCTCACCTTCATCCATCATAATATTCTTGATCAATGAAGTTCAATTCAATCTAATATGAAGAACATATCATTACCTGTTTTCTTAACCAATCCTTAAATTGTTGGTTGGGGAGCTTTTGTAGTAAGACTTCATCTTTTTGGGCTTGGATGTTACTATTGGCAATTTCCGTCAAGTGCATCCTATTTTCAAGTAATGTGAATAAACAATTTATGAAAATATTGTGATATATTTTAATAAAAAATGATTTCATAAGGATGTGCTTATTACTTACTCTATCCAAGGTTGAATTTCATCTATGTTGTGCAAGACCCATCTGTGGGTTTGTAACAAACTAGTTTTATCTAATTCAATAGAAGTTCCACTAGATATGGCCTTCCCATATTGTCCAACCTCTCCTTCTTCATCGTCCCAAGCTTCATTTCTGCTAGGCATACTATGAATATATTCCATACCTTCAACATATCCATCACAAAATTTTATGGATTCCTCCACTGTGTAGTTTTCAGCTATGCAGCCTTCGGGCCTATTCTTATTTTTCACATAACTTTTGAAAACTTTCATGTTCCTAGAAAAAAAACACACAATTTGTAGTGAAATTAGAAGTCTGAATAAAGAGTTGCTAGTAATGTATTATAATTATATGCACATAAATGTTGGAATTTATGAGGATTTGCACTTAATAAAATTTCACTGACCTTTCAAAAGGGTACATCCATGGATATGCAACTGGTCCACAATAATGTAGCTCTCTCACCAAGTGTACAATCAAATGTATCATTATATAGAAGAATGAAGGGGGGGGGGATATTTTTTTGAGTAAGGACAAAGTTTCCACAACATAATCTTGTAAGTTATCAAGATCTATTGGATCCACCATTTTTGCACAAATTCGCCTATAAATGAAGCAAAGCATGCAAATAGTGTTTCGAACTACTTTTGGTAGCACATGGCGCAATGCTACTGGAAGGATTTGTTGCATGAGAACATGGAAATCATGTGCTTTCATAATATGAAGCTTGAGATCTTTCATAGATACATTATTTCTAGGGTTTGAACTATATCCATCTGGAACATTTAACGTGAACAAAACATGACAAAGAATCTCTTTCTCCTTTTTTGAAAGAGTGTGTGGTGCGGGGGGAAGAAATATTTTTTTGCCTTTTTGTTCTAGCCATAGTGACTTCCTTATACCCAACTGTTGTAAGTCATGATGAGAATTTTTCCCATCCTTTGATTTATCTTTTATATCTAGAAGGGTTCCAAAAATACTTTTGCATACATTTTTTTCTATGTGCATTAAATCTAAAATGTGACGCACTAGGAGTTTTTGCATCCAACCGCATAAAAAATCAATGAATTATAACATCAAAGAAAAAATAAACAATATATTCCAATTAAACACAATGAAATACTTCAAGCATCATACATTTTAGGCCTTAAGTTAATGTGTGCACATAGCTCCCAATATGGTAAATTGAATAGAATAGACCTTTTCTTCCACACGCCAGTCTTTGAATTTTCACCTTTTTTAAAATTTCTTTTTTCTTTTTGTACTTTTAGACTTTCCCCATTTCTCTTCCCTTCCTTCTATTTCTGTAAAAATATCTGACACTTGTACAATTGTAGGTGCAATGAGATGCTTAGACTTCCCATTAAATGGTCCTTTTTGTGAACGATATTTATGATTTATTGGAATATATCTCCTATGTCCCATGTACACACACTTCCTACTATATTTGAGATACATTAAATTTGTGTTCTTTCCACATATAGGGCATGCACAAAAACCTTTAGTCGTGTAACCAGCCATACTTCCATAAGCAAGAAAGTCATGGATTACCCACATCAATATAGCCTTCATATTAAAGAATGACCTTGAATGAGCATCGTATGTCCATTCCCCTTCATCTCATGTTAGTTTTAGTTCATTTACCAATGGTTCCAAATAAACATCTATGTCGTTTCCTAGTTGCTTTGGACCAGGTATGAACAATGACAACAAAGAAAATCTCCTTTTCATGCATAACCATGGCGGAAGGTTATATGTGACTAGTACTACTGGCTATACACTGTGAGTACTACTCAAGCTTCCAAAAGGATTAAACCCATCCACTACCATTGCAAGCTGTACATTGCGAGGATCGTTGGAAAAATCAGGCCATTTAGAATCCATGCTTTTCCATGCCAGGCTATCAACTGGGTGGTGCATTATTCCATCCTTAATTGCATTCTCATGATGCCACATCATTTTCTTTGAAATATATGTAGAGTTGTAACAAAAACATAAAAAATCATATATACATTGCAATACTTAGTAGATTAAAGAAGATGATTTTTTAGTAGATTGGTAGTACATGAAGGTGTATGATATAATGGAGTTATAAGAGTTCAAAATCATACCTATACATTCTCTTCAACCTCGGCACTATAGGGAAATATGTCAACACTTTGGCCGGGACACCCGTATGCACCTTTCCAAAATGAATATCAACCTTCCATATTGATTCACCACATGTTGGGCATTCATTTATTTTTTCATATTTACCCCAATAAAAAATGCAATCATTGTGGCATGCATGTATCATTTCATATCCAACCCCAATGATTTAATCAATATTTTGTAGCATATGTAGATTCTGGAAGTGTATTTCCTGTTGGAAGCATTTATCTTTGCAACTTCAACAACTGGTTGAAACTTGCATCAGACCATCCATTTCTCACTTTAAGGCTGTACAATTTCACAGTGGTTGATAGCTTAGTGAAACTAGTGCAACCTGGGTATAATGGTGCATTGGCATCTTCAATTAACTTTAGATATTGATTGATATCATTTTTTTCTTCCATTGATTCTACTTGGTCTTTTTCACAATTCACATCTGGATTTTCATTATAATATTGATAAGCATCATTCCCCATTTCAACCATGTGATCATCAACCATGGTTTCCTTGTTATGATCGTCATTCTCAAGAACTTCAGTATCATTTGTAAGCAATGTTGCAAACTCATCATTATGATTATGATATTGATGTTCGACTATTTGTTCATCACCATGTGTAATTTCTCGAGGCAAATCATGCATCTCTACTGTGTGGCATTTCTTTCTCTTGTCAAATTTATAGTCCTGAGTAGGAAGTCTCTCTCCAGGAAAACCAAGTTTTATATGAACTTAGCATACCATGAATCATCAAGTGGTCTTGTACTTCCTCAAACGTCAATACTGCAACATTGCAACATTTTTTACAAGGGAATCTTGTGGTGTTATTATCCTTTGAATGCCTTTTTGCAAACTCTATGAATTCTTCAACCCCAACTTGATATTGCTTTGACATCCTACATAGAACCAATTTGCACATCACGCAATAAAAAACCACTACAAATTACAATGAATACATATGTTATAAAATAACATATTGAAGAATCAAATATAAAAAGTATACCTCGTTTTCAAATCTATCCAATCCCTTTTTTTGGCCATTTGAAAAAAAACCAAGCCAATTTCTTGAATTGGCTCCTCTAGAGTTGGCCTCTCAACTTCCTTCCAATATACGGTTAGGAATATTCATGTAGTACACCCATATTCTTTCCAAAATATCCTTTACCAGCACATGATAACCATATATTACACCATACAAGCTTCCACCTTATAATAACCAAATCCAAACAACAATTACGTAATATTTTGGTTTTATATTAAAGCCAATATATTTAAGATTTTAAACCATTAATATAACTCATAAAGCCTGTCGTATCAGCCATCTCCCTCTTGAGTCAAATCCTAGGTCTTGATAGCGATAGCATGGTCTCTGAAGTAATGCTAGGAATTCTCCTTTACCTTAGTCAATCTAAAGCAGGAATTAAGTTCGATGACTTCTTGGTCGGAGAAATCAATTCTCAGCTTGAGAAGTTTGATTTGGATAAGCACTTTAGATACCAGGTGTATCTATTTTCCATCATAGTCAGTTCCAACCGGCATACCCTTGAGGTCATGGATCCAAATGTGTTCAAATACTGGCCACGGTCTGTCCAGAAGTTCTAGGACTGGTCTTACACCTTGTTCATTGACAGAATTGTCCTCAACATCTGTAGACTATTCGACCCTAAAGAGAAGAGGATATCAGAAGACATGAAGGCTGCCTTGCAGCAAGATAGTATTGGAGATTGGTTCTTGATGCCGAAGTATTCAGTTATCAGGCTATATGTTTTTTCGGCTACCCCTTTCATGCTACCAGTTTACCTAACTCCCTCAGTATTCGCACTAGAATTGATTAGGTAGATGATTTCTGCCGATGAGGAGCATTTTACTACGCACAAGAAGGACTCTTGGATCAAATACCCTATTAATTTCAGGCCCTTCATTGTGAAGAAGTCAACAAAGTTACCAAAGGTGGAGAAAGTTTTGAAGGCCATGAAATTTCAGGTGACTCATGCACATAATTATGATCCCCACATAAGGGTCCAGGTGCAAAGGTAAGCCTTTATTCACTCCATGATCCCTGACTTGTCACAGGAGGAAAATTGTCTTGCCTATGATTTTGATTGGACTCCTGTAGAGAAAATTCAGGCTCCTAAAGAAGTGCAAGGTATGGTCCCAGCTACTCCCTTACCCCTAAACGGTGATGGTTGTAGTAGAAGGTCTCGGACAGAGGTGGAGGATATGGAATGTGATGAACAAACCCCTAGCAAGAGGCCTAGGATAGACGTAGAGGAGGACGTAATCAACCTGGAGCAGGAGTTTAATTTTGAATTTGATTCCCTCAAAACAATGATAGAGGAGGAGATTGATTCAGTAAACCCTATTGGGGGAAAGGTTGCAAATTAGATGGTGATTGTCCAAAAACTAGTGTTTGTAAATCCAACCACTACATACTCAGAGAGAAAGCCCCGAAGAACCACACAATCAACGAACAAAGGGAGTAAGGAGTCTCTACTCAATTATTAGAAGTATTCTTTTGCCTTTGCTGTTGAAGGGAAATTTAAGAATGAAAATCAAGTGTTGACCACCTATGGGCATCTCAAAGAGAAATCCAAGGATAAGGCTCAAAATCAGTCCAAGGAGATAAGCAATCTATTAGGCAACAAAGTCTCTTTCACTATTGCCAGGAATATTACAACAAACTCCCTGAATCTACCCATCGCTAATGAGGAAGGAATTTTAGAGGTTGAGTTAAAGATGGATCAGTTCTCAATCCTAAATAAGATTATGTTCCATAAGGGAGTTAGTGATCTCATCTATGCTGATATGACTAAGGAGGCGTTAGCCCATATCAAGTCCCGAAAAAGGGTGATTAAAATAGAGACCCAATTGACGTAGGAAAAGGAAACAAACAAGGCATGGAAACTATAGGCGAAACTCCTGACGGACCAAGTGGCATACCTAACAGCATAGATAACTTTACAACAACCCCTTGCATGTAAGCAACTAGTGGAAACAGAGTAGGCTATTTTACCAGCTAAGCCGCTAGCCAAGATACAGGCTTACAAAAATAAAATCTAGACACCTATGAAAGACATCCAACTACTTCCTCAGACCATGCAGTTAAAAGGGGAGATCGAGGCATTGCAGAATGAAGTTTTGGATCTGAAAGGCCGCATTGTTGTGCTGGAGGCTGACAAGCGCACATGGGAAGAAGAGAAGCAAAAGATGTAGAAGAGAATTGATGAATTAAATGACTATAGCTCCCCTGAGGACATATCACCCACTACTCTAGCGATCAAAGATATGTCTGAAATGTCCTTGAAGGACCTGGAAATCACTCAATTGAAGGAGGCCAATCAAGAGCTCAAGGATAGGATCACTGCTAAGGAAAGTGAAGACTCTGCTGAAGAGATCAGGACACTGAACAAGAAAGTAAGGAAGTACAAGGAAAGGGTCATAGGCCGAATCCCCCTGCAAGGGGCTAAACATTTGCTCTAGGATGTAGTGATAAAGGAGATGCCCTCATTAGAAAAGCATTTGTTCATGGTGGATGAGCATAAACATGCTGCTATGGATGCAAGTAGAAGATGTAAATCCCCGCAGGAAAAGTCTAGTACAAAGGCCTAGGGAGGAGGCCTAGAAGGCGATTGTTGTTATGAACTCAGCCTCTGGGGAAGAACTAATTACCCTGGGGATTACTAACAGGATATCAGTTCTAGTGGCAACAAGGAGGATGGCCACAAAGAACAACATGTTGTAGAATTCACTTACTAGGATTAACATTATTCAACAAGGGGTAGAAAATTTCAACAAATTGTTCTAGCCCTTGTTTCAGGAAGGGTTTCCCAAGTTTTGGGGTCTAGAGTGGAAGCTGATCCTTCAGAGTAAATATGTCAAACTGCTGTAGAAGGAAAGTCTAAACCATGCAAAGTTTGAGGGTATGAATGGTGGGATAAAGGGACATGTAATCATTGATAAACTCAGCGAGGACTTTGAGCTGCTGGCAACACTCATGATTGCCAAATCAGATCTCCCTGCTATTGTCCATAGCTCCCTGATTGACCTGGATGTTAACCTAAAGGATCTATTTGAGATGGCCACTGCTACCGATAAACAATGGAAAAATATACATAGAGTGAGCAATCATCAGCCTGGAAGGCCCGCTAGAAGCTGAGTCGGAAGTAGTCTGTTAAAAATATGCTTGGAGTTATCGTTTTCATTAAGCGAGACAGAAAGCCCCAGATGTTGAGATTTCCCTTTTTGATTGGTCACGCGCAGCAGCCTTCCCGAAATGTTTTGTGGGAGCGTCACATCTACCACATCAGATTTTGTTAGGATTTAGGATGTACTTTCGGGTTTGATTCCCACAATGTAACTAATTTTGATGCCCTGTTTCGGGATACGTCTCGGCGGTAAATTGCACTATAAATGTAACTTCTATGGAGGAGGAAGGGTTTGACTTTCATTTTTGAAGCCTATGTGATTGTATTTTAGTTTTATAAACTTTCTTGGAAGTGTTAATTAAAAGTGTTTTTTTGAGTTTATGAGATTCATCACAGAGTTCATATTCAGTTTGTGTTTCCTGTTTGCATCATTTTCATATGTGTAAATTCTGGTAATGCTTTCTAAATAAATCATGACCTGTCTTGAGCCTACTAAGGGCTGTTGCGACATGTCTTAAGCCTGCTAGGACTGTCGTGATTGGATGAAAGTGCCTTGAGGACTGTTAAGGGTCCCAAGCCTATGTATGAAGGTACCATGACCTACTATGGGTTACTAAGGGTGTGTAAATTTGTTGGCAGCATAATTGTGTACTGCTTGACTAGGTTGTGATCCGTTAGTATGGATGGCAGTATTTGTGAGGTCTAGTACATGGGTTGCTACCCTTTATTGGACTAGTTATGCAACTAATGAAACCCCTTAGTTGATGCATGTCACCCATGTGCTAGCTATTATGTTTAGAAGAACCCCAATACCACGAGGGGAAAATAGTTGCATTAGAGTAACTTTTAAGTCCAAGCAGTTATGTTTATAAGAACCGCAATACCAGGAGGGGAAACTAGTTGCATTAGAGTAACTTTTAAGCAGGGTTACAATAGAGAAAGAAGGTAACACTAGAAAAGAGAAAGAAGATAGAACCCTGCTTGATGTAACAGACCAAACGGTTGGGCGAGCACCCTGGTTGATTGAATACTTGAGCGTTAAACTACCCTTGAAAGAGGAAACTTAGCAGCAGTATATATGAATCGTTCTTCTTTTATGTCCATAGACAAAATCATAAAATATTGACATAAAAAAAGGAAGAATGTGTAGTCAATGCCTAAAAACGCTCAATGCCTTAAGATGTGCATTTGCTTGTCATAGGCTCCTCTCAAATTGATTTTGTGGAAATGGCCAATGCAATATTGCAAAAATGTATTTATAAATTTATAAACTAAACTAAAAATAACAATTTAGAATACAAGTCACGACATTGAGTTTCACAGAATACAGAAATATCTAACTCGTTGGGAGACACCTTATTCAACTCAGTGATTGAATATTCTATGGACCTTGCAAATATGTGTCCCTTCCAGGATTCAATGACATCTGTCATGTGTTGTTAGAGACATAGATGGTAAGGAGCATTGTTGTAAGAGACGTAGATGGTAAGGAGCATTATCATGAGAAGGATTCATGAGAAGAATTTCAAGAAAAGATGGACCAATGAAATTAGAAAGAAAGGGTCATGTCCCAAAAACATCCAAATTATTTATAAAACTACAATGATTTTTAAAATTCAGGAGTATGTCACGAGTCCTACAAAGCTAAAGAGCTACTCAACTATGTAATTTCGACTTAACCAAGAGAAGCTTTTATTTTAAGCTTATATTAGCTAACGTCAAGCCCTTTGTCCCTTGTGCATATAGTTGTAATGCTTGATATGCTTCATGATGTAATATGGCTATAATTTCAACATTGGGCAATCTTAGTTAATGACTTTAACTCAGAAATGGTTTTTTCTTAGATTTAGAAAAAATGTCAGGCAACAATTTATTTCCACCAGGCAAGTCTTGGCATGGGGAAACGCCCAACCAACAACTCAGGTATTCTCTTTTATTTTGTCTGAAGAACAACCAGCCAAATTAATAACTCAGGAAGCCTTTGTAATTAGCATTCCCATCTGCTTTTTATCTCAATGAAAAATCTCAGGCAAACGTTTTATTGATTGAACATTAAATAGAAAATCTCAAGCAAATGTTTTTAATTAAACATTCAGCTCCAACGTTTGCAGATGTAAAAGCTAAGGCATAACGTTTTTCAATTAAACTTTCAGTTTTAAAGTTTTCATGCAAGTTTTTAAAAAATTTCAGGAAAAAACGGTTTTTAATCAAAACTTGGGCAAAGCGTGTGTAGGTTTCATACAAAATTCAGGTAAAACATTTTCAACCAAAAACTTGAGTAAATGTTTGCAGGTTTCATAGAAAGAGGTAGTTTCCTCATAGCATCCTAGGGAAATTTAAAAATTGGTGGTTTACTTTGTTGGGGAAAAGAAATTCGTTCTTTTACCCATGAAGTATTATCACAATTTAATAGTTTGTATTTCTGAGTTAGTTACTTGGAATAAAAGTCGTCTTGAGAGAAGGTTGTTGGAGACTGCCCTTTGACATTTTGGTTCTTTAGCCGTTATCCACGCTGTGTTTTTCACCATTGTTCCCTCATGCCCTCATGCTTGAACAATCTAGGGAAGATATATATGCAAAAGCTAGCTATGCCCTCTTTCCCCAAGCTCACGCTTGGTTTTCAAAGCAAGAATTTAGAATCTCTAGAGGCCCCAACGCTTGTCAAGAGCTTTCTTTTCCCCTCAAAAGATTGAAAATCGTAAGTAGAAGCTACTTACCTCACTTGGGTTTTTTCTAAAATAAAAATCGCTCACTTCCTTAATTTACTTGGTTTATAAAAAAAAACAGTATGTGACTTTTTCATGTGGGTTTTAACTCAAGTTTTCAAAATGATAGATCTAATATGGCTTTTTTATTATATATATTTAAAATATTTTTATGTGCCGGTCATGGACATTTATATATAGAATTTACAAAATTTATTGTAATTAAGAAATATTTATATAATTCCGTAAAAGTTACAAATAAGTGATTTGTATTTAAAATAATGGATATCCATGACCCTCATATCAAGTGCAGGATTTGTATGTAAAATAATGGATGTTGATTTTATATTATTATTTTTGGATTTGGAGCAACCCAAGTTTCAAGGACCATCATATCAAGTGTGTTGTGTATCAAGTTTGCGCCCATGGACTCCAAGTGTTGTCTCAAGCTAGCCTAGCATATTTTACTAAATTTTTGGTTTTGATAGTTGAGTTTAAATATTTTTAATTTAAAGTTTAATAAATTAATGTTTAATTTTAAAATGATATAATTTATTTTAAGTTATAATTTTTTAAGTTGTATGGTGTTTATGGTTCTAATTAAGTATAAATTTTCAAAGTTTTAATTAAATAGCTTTTGTATTTTATTAATAGTTTCTAAGTTTCAAAACAACTTATTAGGAATGGTCAATATGTCTAAAGTTTCAAAACACTATAGTGTTGATGTCAAAGACATAGCCACCTAGTGCCTCTTGTTGTTGGAATGAATATTCATATGCACTATCCACTTCATTTGTGTTTTGAACAATTCTTCCATCCAAATCTTTGGATTTTGAAAGTCCCATAAATCAATGATGTCAAAACCCCAAATTTTCCAAATTTTTATTTTATTTTTAAATGCATATATTTTCATTAAATACAGTCATTAACTGTTTGATTAGTTCAATGTTATTAGATTCATATCTGAAATATCTTTTGACCATGCTTATCTTTCTAGAATAGTTTCTTTTCAAATACTGATTTGTTTTCTGTTTGCGACCACAAGGTGGGATTGTCATGATAGACTGGGCTTACTTAGCTTCCGAGCTAACGCAACAGTTTTCCTTCTCTTACAGATATATAGGTAAGATGTTCGGGTCGCTGCTAACAAATCTCTAAAGTATTCAATAACGATTCGCTATACAAAATTTATTCAGTAAAAGTATATACTTGCTAGTCAGATTTATCAGGCTTATAAAGGTAAAACTTTAACTATGATTCCTTTTAAGATCTTACTGATAGAGAATTGAATTCTACTAGAAAAGATGGCAGCTATTTCTCCATCAAGAAAGCAGGATTTAACATCTTTATGGAGTACGAAACCATTGGATGTTCATACTGAAAGCAAGTGTAAAATGCAATAGATATTTCTTTACTAGCAGCAAGCATGGTAGGATTACAACATCAAAGATCTAATTTTACTTATTCATAATTACTGCATCATGCCATGATTAGATTTGCAATTGCAATTGTGAAATGATAAGGAGGTTTAAGTACCAAACTTATATTTTTCTTACATCAAGAATTAAAAGGTTTACTACTTGATACAAGTAACTTTTAAAGTCTTCCTTTAGTATATAAAAATCTGTATAGTTTAGAATATTATTTCTATTCCACAGCCAATGATTTGATGGTAACTTATAGATCATTCTCATATTTATTATACTCGAATACCGTTTATGATATTCATAACTATACTATCAAGCAAGAAGGCTAATTTACCCAAGCTACCTATCATATACTGACTTATAATATCTTTTGTAATCTTTGAGCTTGTGATTGACAAAAGACTAATTGTCACATAATGATTTTATGACTATTAGAAGGATTGTGATTATACAAGCTATGGATGACCATAAGGTTAAGAGTAAAACCATGCACATGATCAATGGATCACTTAATTTGATTATTATAATGCTGTAGGCTTTTATATTATTATTCCCTTACCTTCATTGGTGAATTAAGGCAATAGATAATATAGACAACAATAGGTTTATGAACAAACTACGCTATGGTATCTATTATTACTCCTTGCTCTTATATCTCATTAACAAACAATACAACTCTCCATACATAAAATATGATAGACCAACGATGAACCAATTCTACACAACAAGGTTTTCAAAACATCATTCTAATGATTATATGGTTGATTTTTAAAACGCAGGTGATTGACTAAGGTATAACGAACCTTATGGAATCCCGCGATATGATTTGGATTGCAAAAGTCCTTGGTGATCTTGTCGTGGAACTATAATGTTCCTACCCACTGCATGCCAGTTATTTAAGGGTTACGTGGGCTCTTCTTGGCCATGCACTGGCGTTTAAAAGGGTTTGACTCAACCCTAAATGTCACTCTTCCTCTGCCTCCGGGCCTCTGGCCGCTCTGCGATAAACTCGTTGTTCACTCCATTGTTTGCACTGTCTGCTAGCAATCCATATGTTAGTTTCACTCCTCGTGGCTCATCTACTGCGTTGTGAGGATATTTACTGTGTCGAATAGCCTGCTATTAAATGTTGAACAGTGTTGAATTTCTTAGGGTTTCTTCATTGGCATCCATTGCCCGAACTCCTTGCTGTGTAGATCATTGTTGTAATTCGTTGTTGTAAGTTGACCTCCATCGTGACAGATTACCGATTGCTTCAGCGAGTTCTTTCTCTTTTGTGGTAAATGAAGGGTTTACCTTTCTTCCTGCTGGTGGTTGTCTTGCTGTTCTTCAGTGGCCATATTTCTATCAGGCGTTAAGGTAAGATACGGGGTTCTCCCTTTATTTTCTTTTCAAAGTAAAAGCTTAAGCAAACAACAGTTTCTTTTGGCAAGATTTTTAATATTTAAAATATCTTTTGTTACAGGGTTGGTCTTCTCTTCTTGGCGTGGAAGGTACGAGATTTCAACAGCTGCTACTTCCGGTAAGCCTGGTTTTTACCCATGGCGTTCTCCTCCTTGCTGGTCCTTTAAGGCAGTCATGGGTTTGGCTTCATGGTGTGTAACCCTCGCTGTTACTTTGGTTCAGTTGGTGAACCTAAACGTTGTTAAAAGAGTTCGGCTCTTCGTTTATCATGGGGTCTTGGTTGAAGTCGAGACTCTGGGTTTTTGGTCTTTAAATGATTGCTGGGTAAAACATGCATAAGTGTATTACTGTTGATATAGGTTGTAAGCTTTATTTTTGTAAATGATAATGGTAGCCGTGAGGTACCAAGGACATAAAACTCCATCCTGTTGATGAACCTCAATACGTCTTTTAATTTTTTGACAGGGTTTACCCTGATACTGTATAGTTTTGAATACCATATACTATTTAAAATTCAGCTTATTAAGCCTATCTAACTTCGATACCTTTGATTCCTGTGAATTTGATGAATACTTAATTTACTCTCTGTAATTTATTTTATGGTATTAGTTGGTAGGGTTTTTATTGCATTTTAATAATATACTGGGTTAATTATTTATATAAAAATGTTATAATGGTTATACTTTGTAAATTATAAAATCTGAATGTTTTAAATGACATTCAAAGAGTCATTGACAGTGTAACCTTGGTTACAGGTTTTTATATTAAAATTTCTGTTTATCAAAAATAGATTATAAATATTATTGTGTAAAGTTACCCTACCTGGAATACTTATTACCTTTACTGCTAGCTCTGTTAGGGTTCTTTTACATGTTTTAAAAGGAATAAAAACTTGTTCTCTGCTTACAAAATAACCTGTTGTTAATGTATCCTCAATACTTATCATTACTTACATTGCATTTCTGAAATTATAAGGGTTTTTATATTCTTATTTTATTTTATTGTATTAATGTTCTTAAGTACTGTTTATTTACTTCGCAGTACAGAAAGCATAAATGGTTCCAGTTTGTAATTAAT
>LPNX010683253.1:360966-391285 GCA_001517045.1 Pseudotsuga menziesii | reverse complement strand
ATCTTGATCATGAAGCATTGCTCTTGCAACTTCCATGATAGTTCTATTCTTCCTTTCTGCAACCCCATTCTGTTGTGGATTATATGGAGTGGATAACTCCTTCTTAATCCCTGATTCTTTGCATAAGTATTTGAATTCATTTGATGTGAATTATCCACCATTATCTGATCAAAAGGTCTTGATCTTCTTTTCTATGTGGTTCTCGATCAAGGATTTGAATTCCTTAAACTTGCTGAAAACTTTATCTTTTTTCTTCATGAAGTAAATCCATGTCTTCCTAGAAAAATCATCAATGAAAGAAACATAGTATACATACCCACTTAGTGAACTTGATGACATTGGTCCGCATACATCGGAGTGGATGATTTCCAAGATTCCTTTTGCCTTTCTCTCGCTACTTGGAAATGTCTTCTTTGTATTCTTTCCTTTTGCACATCCTTTGTAGACCGCTTCATGTTTTGCTTGAATTTCTAGAAGACCTTCAATAGCTTTGCTTGAAAGTGGTAGTGCTCTGTAGTGCACATGTGCAAGCCTTCTATGCCAAAGTTCATTTGGCTATACTGTGTCATGGACCAAATCTTGTTCTGGATGGCCCTTCAATTTGTATAATCCTCCTTATTTTTCTCCAATTACTATTGCATCATCAATAGTCTTTCCTCTTGACCACTTGAGGACTTGTCCATCTACAAATGCAACCTTCATGCCTTTTGCATCCAGTGCTGATATGGATTGAATATTCTTCTTTAGTCCTGGTACAAACAAGACATCCTTCATTTTCATGGACTTTCCAAAGTCTAGCTTGTAGGAGGATTCACCACTACCTTTTATGGGATATTGGTAGTCATCCCCAAGTTTCACCTTATGGGGTGAATTATGTTTGGATAGTTTCTCAAAATATTCCTTGAAACCTGTCATGTGTTTGGAAGCCCCACTATCAATAAGCCAATATTTGCTTCCATGAGTGACAGTTCCCATGAGAGTGGAGATCGGAACATATTCTTCTTCACTTGAAGAGTCTTCACTTTCTTGTTTTACTTTCTTCCTGGGAGGATCATCATCCTCAGCAGTGTGAGCATGATGTCTTCTTTTGGAGTTATTCTTCTTCTTCAATCCATTCTTATTCATGGGACAATTTCTAGGAAAGTGTCTAATTTCATCGCATGTATAACATCTAAGTTTGGATGGATCCCTTCTTACAAGATTATTTTTCTGATGAGAATGCTTACCTTGGTGATGATGATTTTCCCTTCTTCCTTTCTTAGAGTGTACTGTGAGAGCTTGATCTTCACTTCCCATATTTTCTTCTCGAGCTGCTATTCGAGCTTCTTCTTCTGAACATTCTTCCCACAGTCTACTGAACTTGACTAACTTCTTCCTAGCATAGATTCCTTGGATGAAAGAATCCCATGACCTAGGGAGACCATTCAAGGTTGTCATCACAATTTCTGCATTCTCCACTTCTTTGTCTACTGCTTCCAGTTGTTCTTTGATCTGGGAGACCCTTGTGAAGTATGACTGGATGGTCTCCTCATTCTGTATCTTTACATTCTTCAACTGGTTCCTTAGAGTCATCTTTTGGTTGATGTTCTTCCTTTCAAACAGTTTGGTTAGGGAATCAAACATAGATTTAGGTGTCTTGAGGGAGGACACCTATGGTATGAGGTGATCCTTGATTGAATCAGCAATGATCCTCTTTTCTAGAACCAACTTCTTCTTATGTTAGGCCTTAGCCTCATCTCCCTCTAGAACTGGAACCTCCTCACTGATATAGGAGTCCAACTCATTTTCTTCCAGGACCAGGGAGATCCTATACTTCCAGGCTCAGAAGTTATCATCTCCTTCAAGATTTTCATCAATATTGGTATGATGAGACATCTTAACTGAGAACCTCAAATGGAAATACAAAAGATTTAGATCTTAACAGGTCAAGATGTCAGATTTAGATTTGGAGCTGAAATTCTGTAGTGCTAGTTTAGGAGCAGATTAGGGTTTTGCTTTTCCGGAGTTCTGTTCAACCAAATGCTTTGATCTTGATCTCTAAACTTTGATTTTGGGGAGGAGATCAATCTAGGCTTGGGCTCACTGAAAAATTCCACTTCTGTGAAAAGTCCTAATTTTCGGCAGCAATGTCGGGTCCAAAAGTGAAAAACCTCATAATTGGATTCTACTTCGACAGAAAGATGCGCCCTAGGGAGGAGAGTTATTCCAACCTTATTTTGCTGAAAATCTATGGAGAGAGATCAACAAATTAGAAATCCCTAGTTCCCGCAGCTATACAGTGTCTTCTTCTCAAGTTAGCTCTGATACCATGTTAGATTTTTAACATTAAGCTAGCATTATATTAGGATCTTTAACTAAGAGAATAACAAGCACAATAATGAAACATAAGAAACAATGAACGCAGTGTTTTTCCTTGGGGAAACCATAACTAGAGAAAACCCCGCAGCTTCCTTAGAGATAGAATCAACACCAAAAGTAAAACCCAAAATAGTAAGATGATCTCCTGACAGCAATAACCTTCTTTCTTCCTAGCCCTAGTGTCTTCTTCTTCCTCAATTATGTGCTACAACTGAGTGTGAGTGTGTGTGTGATAAATAGAGAGGCTAGCTCTCTATTTATACTAATTCTTGACTTGACTAAACCCTACTAGGGCCGACTTTACTAGGTGAGTCTAACAACCCTAGTGCCCCGGAATTGCGGGGACTTTAACCCTTGAACAATAGGAGGGTTACCCACCTTGACTTGACATGACTTGTTTACATTATAGAAACTCCCGATCGGAACATCGGGACATTACATGACTCAATTACATTATAGACACATCCCGGAATAAACATCGGGGTATAATACATAAGAAATACAAGTGAATACATTCCTAAGTTACAATTACATCATCACTTCAAGTCCACTAAGTTTTCTTTCCCTACATTTCTTATGATAAAATATTTAGGGAGAGGAAATGTTGGTTGATAGATTATCAAAATGAATTGTTCTTGAAAAAGGTGTTTTGCTCGGTATGGAGAAGCAACTTGCGATCAACTACATTATAATGTGGTATGAGGTAGATAAAGCGAAATTATCTTAATTTTTCCATTTTTGTCATAAAATTTTGGTATATCTCTCAAGGAAATATCCAATGCTAACGAGGTAATATAGTAACACATAAGTGAGTCTAATATTTCCATGAAGATTCATGTTATATTCAAATTTTAGGGTAACAGTATAAATTTCTTGGGCACTTGCAAGATCATTATAAGTCAAATAAATAATAGCTTAAGAATGATATAATAACTCAACATCCAGTTCCTTGAAAAGGTTGGAATTTTATGTTAGAAATTGGCTCAATGTTAAAACAAGTGAATGATAGGTAACAATTAAAAATATCTTAATGATCTCAATTGAAGATGTCCTGGAATAGGTTATTTCAAAAATTGTGTAGTTAGTAAACCAAAGATAAAGAGAAACTTACGAGTAAATCCATTTGAGCTCCGAAAAAAGATGTTGAAATTATTTACACTTGATAAGAACTAATACCAAATACCTTTTGGGTTTGTCTTTGGCCATGTATTTGAAAAATCCTAATTAGTAAGATGACCTAACTAGGTCATGCCAAAAGAAACATCCATCACCAGAGCAAGATGAGATGGAGGAAAATTTTATATGCTTATCTAGAGGCTAACAAAAACACAAATCAATGAATTGGTTGTAGACAATCTAGACATAATTTATTGCCAGATAACAACCTAGAACATTAACCTAGTGAAACAATGTTGCATAAATGTGAACATGAGGTCTACAATGCTCAGATGTTTCCTAGATATGGGATCTCAAATGCTCACAAAAGCTGATATATTCTAAAGAAGATGGTGTAAACTGCATATAAATGAAAAAATACCCGACAAAGTCTATTGGATATGTCCCAAAAAATCATGAGTGAAACTATGATGTTGGAAGCTAAATAGAAATGGAGTGACATTTGAAAATATGATTTTTCGCACATGTTGTGGATGTTAAGGGAAGGCATGAATTCACTGTTCAGGGCATAAACAAGAGTCCTAAACAAGGTTGAAAGTATTATTTTTTGTTGAAATAAGTGAAGTTGTTGAAGGAAAAAGTTTTTTGGTTGCATACTTTCAGGAATAAAACATACTAATGCACGGGGATGGTGAATAAAATATAAAATTCCCAACAATGGTAGCACATTGATAATTTAAATGAATTGAATTGCAAATTGGAAGATCAATAGTTTTCCCATATGAAAACTAACACACGCCGAAAACATTATTTTGACCCGAGAAAGAAACATAGTATACATAGAAAGGACCGTTGTGGCCACAAGATTGCGGAAGTCATGTTTTTTAAGATTAATAATTGCATTCCAACAATCTAAAATCTGCAATTGTGGAAGGGATCTTGCGGAAAGGAAATTGAAGAAATTCAGATTATGGAACCAAGATTGCGGAAATCTAGTTGCGGAAGAAAATTTTCAGAATCCAACTTGCAGAAGAAGGTTTTAATCGACATTTTAAGCTGATTAAGAGGATTTTAGGTTTGCTAGCTCTTACCTGCCATCAGGTTTGGTATCAAAGCATAAATATCAAATACTGTAAGGATGCCACCAATATAATGACGAGCTCGTGGAGTTCCAATAGGTCGTGGTCTAGGAAGACATGTTGAGGAGACAGATATAAAAAGAGAATTGAGAGAACTCCAAGCTAGGATGGAATCTATGGAGAGAATAAATTCAGAGAATACAGACACCAATGATGAAGGAGAATCCTCTAAAGAAGAGAAAGAGAATATTGTTGAAATGAAGGTATTAAAGATGTTGGTAAAAGCTAATAACAAGCCTAAAGTTGAAGTTCCCATGTATGAAGGTAATTTGAATGTTGAATAACTTATGGACTGGGTTAATTCTCTAGCCATGTACTTTGATTTTTAAGAAATTGAGGATAAAAAGAAGGTGAAATATGCAGTGATTAGACTAAAAGGACATGCATATATCTGGTGGGATGAACTTGAGATCCATGGAGAAAGAATAGGTAAGTTCAAAATCAAAACTTGGGATAAAATGTTAGATAAAATTAAAAGTCAATTTAGGCCTAAGGATCATCAATTGAATCTCATTAGATGACTACAGAATATTAGACAAAAGGGTATGACTGCTAAAGAATAAACATAAGAGTTTTTTAAGTCGAGCATTAGATTTGGATAGACACAAGGGGACATTGAAATAGTGGCCAGATATCTAAAAGGATTGAGATATGAGATACAAGATGAGATCAACTTGTTGAATTTGAAGACTGTAGAAAATGCTTATCAGGAAGCCTCAAGGGTCGAAGAGAAGATATTAAGAAAACATAACCAGGAGAATCGAGGGAGGAGTACAACAAGAGGAAAAGGATCTCCAAGCAGAGGAGGTAAGTTTCAGGCCCCTAAAGATGAGGTAGAAGGTTCTAGTAGCCAGTTGCCCCAAAGAGGAGGATTCATGGGAAGTAGGTTTAATGCTAGAGGAAGAGGTAGAAACAAAGAAGTGAAATGCTATACATGTGGAGAAATACACTTCTACAAATGGCTCAAAAGTTCCATGACAATTTTCCACAAATAAGTTTAAATTGAATTTTTCATGGAAAAACAGTTTAAAATTTTGGAAAAAAATGAAAATATCCTCGACGATCGTTGCTATAGCGATGCATAGTCCATAATGTTGCTATAGAAATGGACATTCTTCACTATAGTCCACAACGTTTGATAGTTTTATTTATTTATTTCTTAAACAATAGGTTAGAAATACATATGGCATCCTAGAAAGCCATTGATATTTTATGCCATCCACTACTACGTCAAGGGATGAAAATCAGATTTCCATCGGTTGTCATAATTTCCATGGGCTTGACATAAAAAATAAGAGGAGGAATCATCATAGAAACAGAGTGAGTGTTACCATGTGGTTGAATTCCATTACACATATCGATAATTAAAAATGTATGATATCTTTCCTACCTCAACTCTTCATTGTATCTTTACTTGGATATCAGGGTCGACAATTTCTCTTCTGCAATACCTGAAATAGTAACTTTGAAGGATCAAAAAGGTGTATTTAATAGGGAACAATCTACTATAATAATTGAGGCCACAATTGAATTAATTGGAAATGCCCATTTTGGGCATATTGCTGCTGCAATTTACTTTGATGGGTATGGTGATGGAAGGGCCCTTGGGGTTTTGTCCAATCCCCAATATGTAGGATACCTTTTCAGAAAAATTTATGGATTTCAATTTAGATTCATCCCCGCATGGTGCTTTGGATTTTCTCCCTGACATTGTTAGAGAGGTAGCTTTCTCCCTCAATTTGTTTTAATGATTGTGTAGGTTTTATTTCATTTTCAGGATTTGCAAATTAAAACGATTGACTAAATGGTATAAAGGTACTTGAATCAAAGTTTATTGCAGTATCTTGTGGTTTAATCTCTCTGGTGCCTGGTCCCATAGAATTTCAAATAAACTGATAGTATTGGTTGCTTTGAATCATCTTTTATATTTATGGAATTTATTCAAGGGTGTCTAGGGTTTCCTTTTTTAAGGATGATATTCAAGTTATTTGGTCACATAATTATTCTCTCCTCATTTGGTTTGGGAATGAAAATAGAAAATAGACATGCACTTAATCGTATCCAACTGGTTTTGTATTTTAATATAATTTTTTCATTGTTTATCCGAATAGAATTTTAAATAAATGGATAGTGTTGATGAATTTCCAATCACCCATTCAAATTAAGGACCTGGAAATTAAGGTTCAAGGCTCACAACTCCAGCTTGTGGTGGTCTAGTGGTAAGTTGGAGTGCTTACTTATCATGACCCAGGTTCAAAATACGACGGGTGTGCTCCCCTTGATATTGTTGTTGGTTAAGTCTCCATGATGTTTGAGGTCATGTTATCAATGTTAATGTGATACACCGTTAATTTCGTTTTACTACTGAGATGTTGTTAATGGTGGTCAAAGTGCTGATGCATTCTTTGCAGACAAGGCCAGGTGTAAGTCAAGGGTGATGTAATTAAGGTTAACCTGAATTGCCTCTCGTCTTGGGGATTGAAAATTTTTAAAATATTAGAGATATTGAATACCCAAAGTAATAAGCTTTAAAAGAGAAATGCCTAAGTGAACTTTAAGGATCTCTAGATCTCTATGGGTTTCCATAGAGCAAAAATATTATTTATGTGTAAATGTAATAGCATACCCTTGGTTGAGTATGACCATCATGACCAGATCATTGAGAAACTGCACTCTGGCTGATTTTACCCACCCTCAACACATTCATACCAGTTTTGGGGTCAAGCTTGCTCTCCTTTTCCATGCCAGAGTCCACAACATATCTGACACCAGTAATAGTTAGAGATGTCTCTGCCACATTTGTGGCAAAAATAAATTTCCTTAAACTTGCAAGTGCATATTCAAATACACCTCCTACATTCTTCCTTTGAAATCTTTCCATGAAAAGCAAGTGCTAATGCTGAAGGTTTTTTTAATTGTTATCGAGCCCACTCTACTTCAACTTGGGAGGTGAAAAATGCAATAATGTATCCCTGGTCATTGTTCTTTGGAATGAATCTTAGAAACAACCTTTATAACTTGACTGGCATATTAAGGAAATATCTATTGGCCATGCTTCATGGAAGAGTTTTGTAATTCTTCTGCATCATCCCTTGCAATGTACTTAATATCTAGAGGAAAATTTCTTCCAGTCACATGAAAAATGATGCAACCACCAAAAGAATTTGACAGTGTATATTCATTTATTATTGCAGACATTATTATAAGCCTTGTAGACATTGCATTGCGTAAATTAAATGATTGTGGATTTTTCCCAAAATGGCCTTTGCAACGAGGAATTAATTATTTTTTGACATATGCACCTTCAAGCATTGGAACCTAATCTAGTTATCATTATTAACATCATATTGTCATGTGGGAATTTCATAGCTCTACAAGCAGGCAGTGAAATTCATTATTATAGTATGATAATAAGATTTAATGCATATGTTTATGGGGGTAATGCCCTTATAAGTATGCATGTTTAATGTGTAATTATGGAGGATGAATGAAAAGTTTTTAAGGAGATACCCCAAAAGGATGTTTTCTCTTGGCTAGGATTGTAGGTTATGCTTTAGAACAATTGTCCGTGTGATGGCTTAGATATTTTTCATCGAATGTAGTAAGCATATGTGAAATCCAACTCAATTATAATTGTTAGTCTTGTTATAGCATGTGCCAACTCAACATCCCTCCAATAGGGAAAGGAACCCCATGATTAGGTATATAGACATGGAAATGAGGTGGATGACATTGTGGGACATGCCCTCATGGCCATGTTTGCTAGATGTGGGAACATAGAGTATGCAAGACATGTATTTCATAGAACATCTGAGAGAAGCATGATCTCATGGAATACCATTCTTGTATCTTATGCCCAAAATGGTTAAGGTGATCTTGCCTTGAAACTCCTTTTACAAATGTTAATGGCTATTATAAATCCTAATTCAGTTTCCAATTTCCATAGCAAGTGTTATTCTAGAATGTGCCTATATAGAATCTCTACAATGGGGCAAGGAGATCCATGGATTCATACTTCGAAGTTGATTTGAGCCAGAAGTGTTTGTTGGGAGTGTTATTGTGGACATGTATGAAAAATGGTAAGTTTAAATAATGCTTGCCAAGTATTTAAGAAAATGTATAAAATGTATGTAATTGCATGGACCATAATTATTGTGGGGTATTCCATGCATGGGCATTTTGAGACCACATTTACACTATTTCCCCAAATTCAATTGGAAGGCCTAAATCCAAACAAAATTACATTTTGTTGGTGTCTTGTTTGGATGTAGCCATGCAATAGGCTTAGTGGATGAGGCTCAGCAATAATTTGATATGATGAGAAAACATTATGATATTAGACCTAGCATTGAGCACTATGCATGCATGGTGGACCTTCTATCCAATGCTAGCTTTTCAAATGAGGCACATGATTTTATAAAAATCATGCCATTCAAACCAAATTCTAGAATGGGGGCTCTGCTTGGTGCCTATAAAATTCATTCCAATATTATCCTTGGAAAACATGTCGCAGAACAATGTTTTCATTTGGAATGAGAAAGTAATGGAAATTATGTACTTTTAGCAAACATGTATGTTACTTTAGGTAGATGGGATGATGTAGATATGGTGAGGGAGAAAATGAAAGAGAATGGTTTGATAAAGGATCAAGGATGTAGTTGGATTGTGGTAAAGAACATGGTGCACACATTCTTTTCAAGTGACATGTCACACAGAAAATTATACGAAATCCATGCAATGTTAGAGATATTAGTTGGATATATCAAAGGGATCGGGTATGGAATAGACAAAATGATAAGTTTCTCAATGTATAGGAGGATGAGGAAGATAATATATTTTACAATATATATCGATATATAAAAATATGTAATTCCTATTGGTTTAATCAACATATGACCAGAGGTAATTGTCCAAAATTTTAAGAAAATATGCTTATTTCAATAGCCATAATGCCATTAATTACATATCTAGAATTATTGAATGCCAAATGTTTCCATCAATGTGATATTTGGTACTTTGGCAATGGTAGTTGGATGTTGAAACATGCAACATTGAGAATGTGGTATTTTGCTATTACAACAACAAGAGTCATGTAACATTTGGAATTTTTCTTCTACTTGTTTACTCTTATCCCCTACTTGGGAATTTGTTCAACATCAAACAACAATAAGATCAAGTCTAGGAATTTTTTGGATATTATAATAGCGTGAAACCCCCTAAAAAATTATACTAGGCACATGCAAATTTTATTGTAGCATGGAGAATCAATTATGGGCATGAAAAACAACCCTAAACAGACCTGGTTATGCCCCAAAACAATCATATTTGGCATACTTCATGTGGGTTCCAGTGCTTTGGATCTACTCTTATCCCCTTAACAAAATCATCTTGAAATATGGGCATAATTTCAGCATTGAAATAACATTCTAGGTATATCTCAGACCTCCAACCAGCACTAGTAAGCATAATTTCATTTCATGTGCTACCTAGAAGGCATGATAAACAAGTTCTTTACCATTACTGAGACACAATAGCAATGAAAGGTAATTTTGTGTGTAAAAGACAATAGCAAAAGACAAATAGGAGAAAATAATGGACTTGGTGTCATATTGGACCTTTTTTTTGGTTGACTAGTGAATCGACAACTGGGGTTGTGCTAGTACTCACATGACATAGGGTCTAGGGATCCATTCCTGCTACCACTATACCCCTAGGTGCCCCACACCCTCCTGCAAGACATGGGACATAGGTAAACCTGGGTGGTATTTGATCTCGTGACCTCCTTTACAACAAGTGACACCAATGAGCCACACACGTTCAAGCTAAAATATTGGGCCTGCCACTCAATTGAATCCAACCTCCAAGATAAGTTAAGCTGACACCACCGCATAATCTATTGGTGTCATATTGAACTTATTTACAACTTTTATGCCAAATAACTTGACAAAAAAAAAATTTAGTTCCTAAGAAGGTGACTACGCTTACTTCTTATACTTGACCATATGGTGCAATAAAAATTCCAACTTAGTCCATATGCACAAAATATTTTTTCTATGGGATGAACTTCACTTGTGTCCAAGTCTGAAGATACAAATTTACCAGTTTAGGTTTTCTAGACAACTTTACCAGTTTAGGTGTTGTACTCCATGAAATGGAAGATGAACATATGCTGAAATAAACCTACCCTATTTGAGTTAGTGAAGCAAAGTAACTTGAAATCTCCAATTTGACTATTGAAATTCAAAACTTGATGCATGTTTGACGTTTATCTTTGGACACTTTGTTTCTTTTCAATGTATGATTATGGGACTAGTCATAAATATATAAAGCACGTTGACTTCAAAACTTAAATCTAATCTAGATTTAGTGAGAAATATCAAGCTCCCTACCAGACTGTACAAAGTTGCACTAATGGCTTGAGTTTTTTTCAAAGCTAAAATTTTTATTCCTTTTCTACTAGTGTAGTTAATGATTTGCAATCGTTCATCTTGAAACTTTCGAGCATTTTACAAGTGTACTTCTGAGACATGAAATGCAGTCACTTCCTTAGAATATATCCATACATAGGAAACAATGTAGATCTCTCGAGTCCGCCATTTCAAAAGTCTTTTTAAGATTAACTTTCATATCTTCAGTTCAATTTGTATTGTTACATGTAAGAATTCTATCATCAATATACAATACAATGATAATGATCCTATCATTTAGGATCTTTGCATACAGGTTAGGATCTGACATTCCTTGTGAATCTACTTGTCCTAAAGTACTCATCTATTTTTGAATACCATCCTGCTTAAGAGTGTAAACTGTCTTGGTTTACAAACCAAATTTTCTTTTACCAATTTAGTGAAAGGTTTAGGCTATTCCAAGAACAATTTTCCCATGCTTTACCATTTAGAAAAGTGTTTTTAGACCGATAGGTTTTTATATCTTAGAATTTGGGGTGGACTAGTGCCTATGTTTTTCTTAGATTCCATGAGGATGAGACAAGTGTATTGTCTATATTGGTTTTATGGAAGACATTCCAATTCAAAATAAACAATTATAAAAATAATAAAAATAATTGACAGTTATGCATGGATAATAGGGAACTAATGCATGAATAAATCATAGCTTATGCACATGGAGAACAAGTAACTTGTTACTAGCACTTAGCATGGGACCTATCGGTGTCCACCAACCACAAGTTATGTGGTTGTGTCAGTTTACACCAATCTGGAAAACTTGCCATGGACATTGAGATGCCAATGCAAGTGCAAATAACATGGTGATCATGTTGGCCATTGGTGCAAATATCTCATCATAGTCTATTTCCTCTATTCTCTCAAATCCTTTTTGTAACTTTTACCTACCTTTATACTTATATACTACCATCATATTTATAGCCCATTTACAGCCTGTTGTTTCTTGTATTTTTGCAACTCAATATGTTTCCATGTATCATTTGTTTTATAAATTTAGTTTTCCTTTCATGATATCCTCCCACTCTTTGATGTGACTAACCTCATAATTTTGAGGTGCTTTTGTGTTGAAACTATTTCTCATGCAAGATTCACATGTTGTTTCTTCACTTTTCTTCTTACTTCTTCTTACTTTAGTGTTCAATTCTTGTAATTTGGCATTTTGCATGGTCTTTATTTTCCATCTTGAAATGGTTTTGCAGATTTGCTTGGTGTTTTTATTGCTTTTGTTTCATCTTCACTATGAATAGGACGTATCATGTTAACTTGATTCACCTTTTTTTTATTAGTTGTAGGCCATGTGATTTCAATCATCTCAGGCTTATGTCTTTTTACCATTTTGTTTACCTATAGGTCATGTCATTTCAAGGTTCTCAAATTATGTCATTGTCCCTCATGAAGGACTATATCTACTAATGAGTACATCATTTGTTTTTTGATCGAAGAGCCTATATGCTTTGGTTTCATCACTATATCTATTAGAGTACATATTTTTACTCTTTCCATAACGTTTCTATGTTTTTCATTTGGTATATGTACAAAGGCAGTGCAATGAATTCCACAAAGGAAAATCACATGTGGCTTTGTACCACAAATTGTTTGGTAGATTGAAATTATTGAGCATTTAGTGTGTTGTCCCCTATAATAACCCAAAAATTCATAAAAATTTAAAAAATTTCATGTAACATAAAATGTCAAGGTTGTCAATGCCAATGAACCATTAACTGTTAGCTAATACTTAAACAGTTAAAAATAACAAAAAGAAAAACATTTCTTTTCTTTGATTCTGTATAAGTCATTAGTTTATCTTAAAGTACTATGTTAGAAAAGTTAAACATAGCAGTTTATGTTTTTCAGAAGGTGAGAAAAGAATACTGCATCTTAAACTGATGCTAAGTGTGTTTTTGTCTTCTTTTGTCAAGTAGGAAAGAATCCTAGATGAGATCAGGGCTTACATAGCTTATAGCTAACGCAGTGGAATCATGGTTCTTTTACAGGTTCTAACAGGTAAGAAGTTTGTTCCAGTAAAAATTCCATATCAAGAATAATACTCCACTAGCATAGGATAACATGCTAGTAAATAAAATGTTTGTTTGCAGCTTGACCCTGTAAGAGGTAATGTCGATTTTGCTATGCTATCAAACTGCATAAAGATAGTAAAACAAAACTGTGGAAGGATGGGTTATATGCTTGTTGAGTTTACCACCAAAATGGG
The DNA here is from genome assembly GCA_001517045.1 of Pseudotsuga menziesii. Lineage (NCBI taxonomy): Eukaryota > Viridiplantae > Streptophyta > Pinopsida > Pinales > Pinaceae > Pseudotsuga > Pseudotsuga menziesii. The sequence goes on along the minus strand of LPNX010683253.1, from coordinate 377,996 downwards.
ATCCAATTAATTCTTCATGTAGTTTTCAACTAATGATTAAATGTTTTCAAAAAGAAATATTTAAGAACACTTCTACCTCTGTTCATAGGAATATATGACCTAACGCTTTTTAGAAAAGATACGTTACGCATGCATATACCTATAGTTACATATCTGTTGTATAGAAAAATGAATTTGGTTCTATTAGTATTTAATTGAATTCTTGTTGTAAGATTAAAATACTCCATTTGGTGATTTCTCTAAATCCTGTACTATTACTTGGTTTCCTTGTATATAAAACTTTGTTTTCTATGAGCTCTTGTTTTTAAAAATTATAATGTTCTCGCTAAAGGTATTTACTTAGTAACCCTTGCTCCAGGGTTCCTATAAGTAGTATTCTTCATAAAACCAAATTATTTTCCTTGCACCATAAACTTCCTTTGTAAAAAATAGGCATTAGTTTTACACGAGGAACTCTTATAAAGGAGAAGATAGGTTTCAGGTGTTTGTATATTTAACTACATAATGTTGTGCAGAGATTGGACTATGGTATTATTCATATTTGTTTGAGTTCTTTAAAAATATTTAAAACTCTACATAAGTAAACCATCTAAACCATGTCTTCTTACCTAGTTCTCTAGTATATACACTTCGATTAATATGATCTTTCATTTACAATGGTTATAAATTGTAATTTTCTAAAAGTATTATTATCAAGGTAAGAGTTAGAGGGAAACTTGTAGTTAATTATGCTATGGTTGTATTGTGCATTAAAAATAAACATTAATATAAAAGAATTACTTTCCATCACCAAGATTTATGTTAAGTACTTCTAGGGAGGATTCAATTACCCCTATCAATGAAGTCTTATAACTATAAAAGTGTAAACATTGTTAATACTATGAAGAGTATGGCTAGAAATATTATTATTCCAGATTGTCTAGTACAATGAGAAAGTTTGAAAACTGTTTTGATTTTATCCTATGGTTATAACCTAGAAATTGAAATAAGGCCAAGTATTATGATAATGTAAAGATATAAATGGGATTTGACTTAACACTCCAATGATTTTATGCAGGATAAGATTGGGACTTTCTACTATAGCTCGATATCCATTAATTGAAAAGAATTTAAGGACACGTGGTGAATGATTAGGATTAGGGTTTCTTGTTGACTCGATCTGCCATTTATATAATGCCCAAACACTAATTTTGCGCTTGTTTGTCGGAGTTGTGGAAAGGTCGAGCTAAGATCTCGTGGCCACCATAGCTTGATGTCGATTCTCCACTGCATAAAACTTGCACACAGGCCCTAAACCTTACAGAGTTAGTGTAGAGGAGTATTGTGGGTTTTCTTGTCTTCGTCGTTGTTCTTTCTACATGAGTTTTGGTTCTGTGGGAGTTTGCTGCACAATGAGAAGAAATTTCCGAAGGAAAGAGTTGAAATTGGTTTTATTTACTTATTTTCTCCTTGTGGTTTTAAGCTTACCATATCGTGGATTGGGGTTTGACTGAATTTTGCACAATCCCAAACACATGGTTTTACCTCCTCCAATGCTCCATCGAACCAGGCTTGGGTGGTTTCCATGACTTCACTGTTGTGCGGCTTTAAGGTAAAAACACCCTATTTCCTTTCAGTTTTAAAAATGTAGCAGGTTTTTATTTTATTTTGAAGATAAGGGTAAACTAACAGAGCTTCCTTTTTATTAAGTGTAGGTTTCCTCAAGTTTGAACTCAGAGTTGAATAGAAAACACCACTCATGGTCTTCGACAAGAGGGTTTTTTCCTTGATAAGCCTCGGTGATAATCCGGGGTTCTTCCTGCACAAAAATATCGTGGAAAGAAAGATAGTACCACCGTGTGTGGTGGTGGATGGTTCAGTCGTGGTTATTAGTTATGCTATTGTTATTTTTACTTTGCACATTTTAAAATCCCTTGAGGATGTTGTAATGAAAAGATAAAGGATTTTACAGCCGCGACTTCATGATTTTAGTTTGAACCTTCTCAGCCTAAAATAATATAGATGGTCAGAGTTTTTAAGATTTTAGCTTCAACCCGTGACTGTACTATCAGGACACTTGGTGGTTTCTTGAAGATTTAAATTTATTTTTACAGAAGATTGAAAGGCCGTAAATTTAGCAATTATCGAAAAGGTGAAGAGCTTCCATAGCTGTAATTGATGGTTGTTTATTTTTGTTTTTGTGGCTTCTATTTAAAATTGAAGAAGTTGTTAGGTCAGGCTTTAAATCCTAGACAGATAATATAAAAGGCCACACGACATACTATATTTGTTCAATTTCAATTTTTATTAACAAAGGATTTTTTCACAACTTAGTGTTGATTCAACAATATTTCAGTTTGATTTATAATTAGGTATAATTGGTTTATTGTAAATATTTAATGTTATTTACTTTTTCAATGGACAGAGTTACTAGATTAGTAAGATATTTTGTTTCTTAATAAAGGTCTATATTTGAATAATCTTTAGTTCATAAATTATTTTTGCTGGCAGTAAAATTAACTATTACTATAATAAATTCTGGAAAAAATACTGCTAGGTTTTAGTATTATAAAATTGTGAATTTTTCCTAGTGTAATAGCAGATCTCTTGTAAACCCTAGTTATTTCTAGATCTTTGCAACATTAATATTTTTTTTGTTTACAGTATACCTAGTTATAATATATGACTGACCAGGTAAATAGATAACCTAAATTACTGTGTACTAGGTTAAACCTAAAATTAAATATTTTACTGTTCTATACTAATTATTTAAGTTTTACTTATTGAATTTATAATATGTACTTTACTAGTTTTGATTATGTAAATATTATACATAATAATACCTATTATTTAAATTTATTCTTTACCTATAATTAGATCATTTAGATATTTTCAATAGATAGTACAAATACAGCTACAATTTTGCAATTAGATTACATAAAAACCTGTAGAAGTAATTGATTACACCTGCATTCAATTTTATTTAAATCTACTTATCTGAATTAATCATACCTACTGTACTAGAGTACTTCCTTGTAAGAGGCGTGGAAAAATACAGTTTGGGTAATTTTCCTATCTATAAATTAACTCAGTAATATCTCTACTGTTTTACCCTAATCTAACTAGTTACTAACTTTCACGGTATAAACAATTGTTCTTTCTTTATCCTTGACAGCGATAAAATAACAATATACCAATCATGAGAACTCTTAAACTTTTCTGAAACAGTAAAATAAAATAACAATTGAACCTAAACAAGTAGAACCTGTCAAATAGATGAGGTGACAACAGGCTAAGGAGGCTGTTCCTCCCAACCAACTCCTAGAGAAAAGCTAGTCTGCAATTTCTCAGGACCCCTGAGCCTCTTTCCTGGTCCTCTTGGTAGAGTACTAGGTGAGATATGTAGTCTTGATATCCTCTACAAGTCCACTAAGTATTCAGGAGTAACTCCATCCTACTTACAACAGTAATAACTTCAGCTTAGAATAGTTGCACAAGTTTAGTCTTCGGCACTTATCCCCTCAAACTGACTTCAGCTAGTCCCCTCCATCGAATTCACATGTGCACCTCATTCACTTAGAATGATCTCAAATCTAGAATGAGCAGCCTCAGTTGTCTTCAATGGGAATTTTTATTAGCATGCATAGGTCTTTTGGGTCAGTTTTTTACTTAATGAGCCACCTGCTCCTGTTCCACTTTCTTGAGGAATCTTGACCACAAATATAGGGAAGTTTCCACCTGCAACAACTAGAAGTAGTTTGAGGATGCTGCAACTTGTTAATGTGCTCTCAACCCATTCTTCTCCACCAAGTGACCAGTAAACACTCATTTAACAACTTCCCTAAGCTGTTGCCTCATCTTTTATTTATTTATTAATAAAATATTCCACAATACATTAAATTATCCTTAACCCCACTTGGTCATTAATTACAAAATTTAACATAAAATATAACATAATGTTCCTCAATAACATAAAATTGTTTTGCAAATTGGGCCATGTGACATACACACCCCCTTAATTTATAACATCATTGTCGATGTTATTTATTCCTCGTCCTCAGAATTTCCCTGGAATAGAATTGGATATGCATCCTGCATATGACTTTCCAACTCCCAGGTGGCTTCTTCTAGACTAAGGTGCTTCCATTGCACCTTCACTTGACCAATGGTGTGATTCTGAAGCGAGATCTCCCTCCTTTCTAGGATACAATCTGGTTCCACTAGAAAATCTCGTTCGGGTTCCACCTGCACATCATTCCAGTTAATAACATGAGTAGCATCATGTACATATTTTTTAATACAGAAATATGAAAAACATTATGAAATCTTAAGTTTGGCGATAAAGCTAACTGATATGCTACCTGTCCTATTCTGTACATTATTTCAAAAGTTCCACAATATCGGGGTGCTAACTTAGCACAACTACCTAACCTCAGAGAACTCTTTTTTGGTCTCACCTTAATAAAGACATGTTCGCCTACCTGGAACTCCTTTGGAGTTTGTTTAAGATCTCCTTGACTTTTATGTCGATCTTTCACAACTTTCAAATTACCTTGTACCTATTTTACAATTAACTCCATCTCTTTTAATAATTCAGGCCCTAATACTAGCCTTTCAACTGGATTACTCCAAGAGATGGGGGTATTGCATTTCCTTCCATACAAAATTTCAAAAGGACTATATCTAACTGAGGCTTGATAATAATTATTGTAATCAAATTCTACCAGGTGTAAGTAATCTTCCCATTTACCTGGATGTTCTTTTACATACATTATGAGCAAATCCTCCAATACCTTATTTACTCTTTTAGTCTATCCGTCTATTTTGTTAGATTTTTAACATTAAGCTAGCATTATTAGGATATTTAACTGAGAGAATAACAAGCACAACAATCAAACACAAGAGGCAATGAACACAGTGTTTTTCATCAAGGAAATCATAAATGGAGAAAACCCCGCAACTTCTTCAGATATAGAATCAGCACCAAGAGTAAAACCCCAAAACAGTAAGATGATCCCTCGACAGTAGTAACCTCTTTCTTCTAGCCCCAGTGTCTTCTTATTCGTCAGCTATTGCGCTACAAATGAGTGTGAGTGAGTGTGTGATAAATAGAGAGGTCACCTCTCTATTTATACTAATTCCCAACATGACTAAAACCCTACTAGGGCTGACCTCTCTAGGAGATTATAATAACCCTAGTGCCCCAGAACTGCAAGGACTTTAACCCTTAGACAATACGAGGGTTACCCACAATGACTTGACATGACTTTTTTACATTATAGATCCTCCTGATCAGAACATTGGGGCATGACATGACTCAATTACATTATAGACAAATCCCAGAATAAACATCGGGGTACAAGACACAAGATACATAGGTGAATACATTCCAAAGTTACAATTACATCAACACTCCCTCTTAACTAGGAAGGTATTCTTTCAACACAATTTTCAGCACTGGTCTTCTTCTCTGTATCGACTAGATCATCTCGGCATCATCATCTTCAAGTTGTCTTTATCTTCAAGTTGTCTTCATATTCAAGTCTTCTTCGTTTTCAATTCATCATCATCTTTAGGTCTTCTTCGTCTTATTCGTCTTCTTCATCTTCAAGTCTTCTTCATCTTCAAGTAATATTCTTATTCAAGTCTTCTTCATCACGGTATCTGCATCATCACGACCACTAGACCATCACTGCTGGATCATCACTGTATCATCATCAAATTTGGATCATCACTTGATCTAGATCATCATCAAGTTTGGATCATCATCACATCTGGATCATCACTTGATTTGGATCATCATCAAGTCTGGATCATCATCATCATTGGTGCTATCTCTCGATTCTTCTCGTCACAAGAAGTTCTATAGAATCAGTCCTGTAGGCCTACCCTTCATGTAGGTATTCATCAGCGCTTATATCTGACACTTAAGTTAGAATGTCCCACCCAACTCTTACATCTGACCTCATCTTTTCAGAAAGGCACGCCTAGCACTCACATCTGACCTCATCTTGTCAGAAAGGCCCAGCACTCACATATGACCATGTGTAAACACATCGCGCTAGAATGGCTCAACACTTATATCTGACCATGTGCAAGCACACTGCATCAAAAAGTCTCTGCACTTACATCCGACCATGTCTGAAGACACTGCATCAGAAAGGCTCAGTACTTATAGTCAACCATGGTTGAAAGCACTACATTGAAAAAGCTCAGCACTTACAATCGACCATGCTCGAAAGCACCGTATCGAAAGGGCTCTGCACTTACATCCGACCATGCTCGAAAGAATCGCATCAAAAGGGCTTGCACTCACATCTGATCATGTAGAAACCAATCCTACAGTTCTATCAGAATGGCCCCTAGTCCCAGACTGAGCTACCTGGTAATTGACCAGGCGCCTCCATTCTCCCAGAATATGGAAGTTTCCCTTACATCTGACCTACTCATCAGAATGGCCAACAATCACATCTAACATGGGAGGAACCTAATCCTTTAACCATGACAGAATGGTTTATCCCTTACATCTGATCAAGTGGGAACACATCCCTCTATCAGATCAGAATGGCTCTTAGTCCTAGATCTTGTAGATCCATTTGGAAGTTACAACGGACTTCCCTTCTAGTCTTGGGACAACATCCCAAACACATTCTTCATGATCGATTGATACTCTTCGATCATAGCATCCTTCCATTCTTTCCGTTCTGTCACTTCTTCATAGTTGGAGGTTCTTTATCAATAATGTCACATAGTAAGGCTACATAACTAGAACATGATCTAGTTCTTTTTCTTCTTCTGGGTGTTTCTTCTGAAGCTCCATATCTTTCTGCACCTTGGATAATTTCACGTACTCAAGCAGGTTTCCTCTTATGAGGATTCTTCTCCAGAGGTGGATCTACAGTTTCTTGGGGATCTTCAAATTCTCTATCTTCTCCTTGAGTTTCTTTGTTCATGGTTGTATCATGAATTCTGGGTGCTTCTGCTTCTTCAGGTTCTTCAGCAGGTTTCTTTCTAGATTTGTTGTAAGCTGTGTCATCATGAAATGTCACATCCCTACTGATGTCAATATTCTTGAACCCTGGGAAGTATATTTTGTAAGCCTTAGAGCTTTCAGAGTATCCCACAAATATACCCTTCTTTCCTGAAGGATCTAATTTTTTCCTCTTCTCTTTTGGAATGTGTATGTACACAGGACAACCGAATATTTTGAGATGGCTGACTTCTGGTTTCTTTCCAGAGAAGACTTCTTTAGGAGACTTTTTCTCAAGTACTCTGTGTGGAGTAAGGTTCTGTACATACACCACTGTTCTGGTTGCTTTTTCCCAAAGATGCATATGAATATCTTGATCATGAAGCATAGCTCTCGCAGCTTCCATGATAGTTCTATTCTTCCATTTTGCAGTCCCATTCTATTGTAAATTATAAGGAGTGGACAACTCCCTCTTAATCCCTGAGTCTTTGCATGAATCTTTGAATTCATTTGACATGAATTCTCCGCCATTATCTGATCAAAAGGTCTTAATCTTCTTTTAAGTGTGATTCTCGATCAAGGCTTTGAATTCCTTGAATTTGCTGAATACTTCATCTTTGTTCTTCATGAAGTAGATCCATGTCTTCCTAAAAAAATCATCAATGAAAGAAACATAGTATACATACCCTCTTAGTGAACTTGATGACATTTGACTGCATACATCAGAGTTGATGATTTCCAAGATTCCTTTCGCCTTGCTTTCACTACTTGGAAATGTCTTATTTTTTTTCTTCCCTTTCGCACATCCTTTGCATACACCTTCATGTTTTTTCTTCATTTCTAGGAGACCTTCAACATCTTTGCTTGCAAGAGGTAGTGCTCTGTAGTGGACATGTGCAATCCTTCTATGCCAAAGTTCATTTGGCTCTACTGTGTCATGGACCAAAGATTGTTCTGGATGGCCCTTCAATTTTTATAATCCTCCTTCTTGTTCCCCAATCACTATTGCATCATCGATAGTCTTTCCTCTTGGCCACATGATGACTTGACCATCTATAAATGAAACCCTCATTCCTTTTGCATCTAATGTAGATATGGAGAGGATATTCTTCTTTAGTCCTGGTACAAACAATACATCCTTCATTGTCATAGACTTTCCAGGGTCTAGCTTATAGGAGGATTCCCCACTACCTTTTATTGGATACTGGTAGTCATCTCCTAGTTTCACCTTGTGAGGTGATTCATGTTTAGATAATTTCACAAAGGATTCCTTGAATCCTGTCATATGCTTGGAAGCACCACTTTCTATAAGCCAATCATTGCTGCCATGTGTAATACTTCCCGTGAGAGCATAAATCAAAACATATTCTTCATCACTTGAAGAATCATCACTGACTTGTTTGTTTCTCTTTGTGGAAGGTTCATCATCCTCTGCAGCATGAGCATGATGGCTTCTCTTATTTCCCTTCTTCTTGTGAGAGCTACTTTTAGTCTTAGGACAGTCTCTAGCAAAATGTCCTCTTTCATCACATGTATAGCAAATGTACTTAGACAAATCTCTAGGCTTTCTAGAGTTATTATTTTGATGAGAGTACTTACTTCTGTGGTGTCTGGATTTGGATTTATTGGATTGTACTATGAGAGCTTGATCTTCACCTCCCATCTCCTCTTCTCAAGCTGCTATTCGAGCTTCTTCTTGAGAGCATTCTTCCCACAGTCTGCTGAATTTGACCAACTTCTTTCTAGCACAGATTCCTTGAATAAAGGGGTCCCATGATCTAGGGAGACCATTCAAGGTGGTCATCACAATATCTGCATTCTCTACTTCTTCATCTACTACTTCCAATTGTTCTTTGATCTGAGAAACCCTTGTGAAGTAAGACTGGATGGTCTCTGTATTTTGGATCTTCACATTCTTCAACTGATTTCTCAGAGTCATCTTCTGGTTTATGTTCTTCCCTTCAAACAATTTGGTTAGGGCATAAAAAATAGTTTTAGGTGCCTTGAGGGAGGACACCTATGGTATGAGGTGATCCTTGATAAAATCAACAATGATTCTCTTTTCCATAACCCACTTCTTCTTATGTAAGGCCTTTGCCTCATCTCCCTCTGGAACTGGAACCTTCTCATGGATGTAGGAGTCCAACTAATTTTCTTCCAGGACCAGGGAGATCCTATACTTCCAGGCTCAAAATTTATCAGCTCCCTCAAGCTTTTCATCAAGCTTGGTATGATGAGACATCTTAACTGAGAACCTCAAATGGAAATACAAAAGATTTATATCTTACCAAGTCAACATGTCGGATCTAGATTTGGAGCTGAAATCTTGTAGTGCTGGTTTAGGAGCATTTAGGGTTTTGCTTTTCTGGAGTTCTATCCATCCAAATGCTTTGAAATTGATCCCTAACTTTGGTTTTGGGGAGGAGATCAATCTAGGCCTGGGCTTACTGAAAAATTCCTCTTTTTTGAAAAGCCCTAATTTCCAGCAGTAGTGTCGGGTCCAAAAGTGAAAAACGTCAGAATTCGATTCTGCTTTGATAGAAATATGCGCCCTAAGGAGGAGAGTTAATCCAACCTTATTTTGCTGAAAAGCTGTGGAGGAAGATCCACAAAGTAGGAAGCCGTATTTCCTGCAGCTGTACAGTGTCTTCTTCTCAGGTTAGCTTTGATACCATGTTAGATTTTTAACATTAATCTAGCATTATTAGGATCTTTAACTAAGAGAATAACAAGCACATCAATCAAACACAAGATACAATGAACACAGTGTTTTTCCTCAGGGAAACCATAAATGGAAAAAACCCTACAACTTTCTCAGAGATAGAATCAGCACCAAGAGTAAGACCCCAAAACAGTAAGATGATCTCCCGATAGCAGTTGCCTCTTTCTTCTAGACCCAGTGTCTTCTTCTTCCTCAGCTATTGCACTACAACTGAGTGTGAATGAGTGTGTGATAAATAGAGAGGTCACCTCTCTATTTATACTAATTCCTGACATGACTAAAACCCTACTAGGGCCGACCTCTCTAGGAGAGTCTAATAACCCTAGTGCCACGAAACTGTGGGGACTTTGACCCTTAGACAATAGGAGGGTTACCCACAATGACTTTACATGACTTGTTTACATTATAGATCCTCCCGATCGGAACATTAGGGCATGACATGACTCAATTACATTATAGACACATCCCAGAATAAACATCGGGGTACAAGACATAAGATACATAGGTGAATACATTCCAAAGTTACAATTACATCAACATGTTTGAGGATGAAAAGAGGTGTTGAAGTTTAATGTAGTATTTAATCCTTTAAACAAAGACTTCCAAAAGTTTCCCGTAAACTTAGGGTCTCGGTCTGAAATTATTACCTTCGGTATTCCATGTAACCGAAAAATTTGTTTTAAGAAAATATGAGCAATATTTGCAGCTTTATAAGTAGTTTTTACAGGTATAAAATGAGCTACTTTGCTCAATTTATCAACAACTACCATTATTGAGTAATTTAAGTTTTGATTTCTAGGCAGTCCTGTGATAAAATCAAGGCTAATTAGCTCTGACTTCCAGCTAGGAATAGGTAATGGCTGAAGTAGCCCAACTGGATGCTGATGTTCAGTCTTTACTTTCTAACATTCAAAGCACTTAGCAATGTATTCTGCCAATTCATTTTTCATGTTTGGCCAGAAATAATCCTTTCTTAGCATGGTTATAGTTTTCTGATAACCAGGATGCCCTGAATAAGGAGTTTTATGAATTTTGTTTAAAATCAGTAACTTAATCTTAGGTACATTAGGTATGTATAGTCTATCTTTATACAATAATAATCCTTTTCCGCTCAAGCTATACCCTATACTTAGACTTTCTATTAAATTTTCTCTTACCTTTGCTTGTAATTTTTGATAATTTTCATCTTGTCCTATTCCATCTTCTAGCTATTCTTCTAAATCTGTTTTATAGGTGCTGATTGTTGCTGTCAAATTCAGTTTTGCATTTCTTCTTAATGCATCAACAACTTTATTTTATTTTCCTTTAATATGTTGGATTCCAAAATCATATTCGCTAAGGAAAGCTAGCCATCTAGCTTGCCTACCATGTAGGTTAGGTTGATCCAACATATATTTTAACCCTTTATTATCTGTCATTAGTATAAACTTCCTTCCAATTAAATGATGACGCCACATTTTTAAGGCATGTATGACAACAACTAACTCTAAGTCATAGGTTGCATAATTTTTCTCATGAATCTTCAGCTTCCTAGATTCATAAGCAATGATGTGTCCTTCCTGAGTTAAAACTCCACCTAGACCGTCATTACATGCGTTAGTAAATACTATAAAATCTTTATTAGGGTCAACAATTCTTAAGATTGGTGCGATGGTTAATAATGTTTTTAACTTTTTAAAGCTGTCTTCACACTTTTGACTCCACTCAAATTTCTTCCCTTTCTTCTGTAAAGAAGTTATAGGATTTGCAATTCTTTAAAACCCTTCAATAAATCTTCGATAATAGCTAGTAATCCCCATGAATGATTGTACGTCAATTATGTCTTTTGGTACTGGCCATTCTTCGATCACCTTTATTTTTTCAGGGTCAACAGAAATTCCTTCTTTAGTTATCACATGACCCAGATACTGAATTTTATCCTTAAAGAAGTCACATTTACTAAATGTTGCGTAGAGTTGATGTTCTCGCAACTCTTGCAAGACAATTTTTAAATGTTATTTATGTTCTTCTTAAGACTTTGAGTAAATTAAGATGTCATCGATGAATACGACCACAAATGTATCAAGATATTTATGCATTACATTATTCATCAGACACATAAAAATAGTTGGGGCATTAGTAAGCCCAAATGGCATAACGACAAACTCGTAATGACCATATCGGGTCCTAAAAGTTGTTTCAAAGATATCTTCATCTTTGATTTGGACATGGTGGTAACCAGATCATAAATCAATCTTCGAGAATACCGTTGCTCCATGTAGATGATCAAACAAATCATCTATGTAGGGTAACATATATCTATTTTTGATGGTCATTTTATTTAGTTGACAGTAATCTATACACAGTAGTAGATTCTTGTCCTTCTTCTTAACAAAAATAACAGGTGCCCCCCAGGGAGACACACTAGGTCTAATATAATTCTTATCGATGAGTTCTTTTAATTGCGACTTTAGTTCATTTAATTCCATTATATTCATCCGGTAAGGGGATTTTGAGTTGGGCACTGTACCAGGTCCTAGCTCATTAGTAAAGTCTAACTCTCGTTTCGGCGGTAGTCCCAAAATTTCTTCCGGAAAGACATCTGAATATTCCCTTAGGATCGAAATTTCTTCCAATTTTAATTTATCTTTGTTATTAGTATTTTCTTCATTAATTACTGTTACAGCAAAGTCTTTACATCCCTTTCGAACATCTCTCTTAAGCTGCTAAGCAGAAATCTATCTTATGGCTATTTTCCAGGGATTCCTTTTATATTTACTGTTTCTCCATCGTTATTTACGCAAGTAAAGGTTTTATCGAAACATTTCAGGACTACCCTATGATGTTCTAGCCAATCCATACCAATTAACATATCATAAGAACCCAAAGGTAAAACATTAAGCTTAACAGAGGTTTCAAACTGATCCATTGTTACTATACAATTCTTAACAAAGCTAATTACCTTTCTGTTTGCACCAGAAGCTAGCTGTACTAACCAAGGCTTTGCAAAATTTTCAACTGATAGCTTACACTTTACTACTAAATCAGGAGAAATATAGCTTAAACTAGCTCCTAGATCGATTAAAATAGATATAGGTATTTGATTTAGCTTACCTTCCACTTCCACCATGGAAGTTTGATAATCCGCTTGCCTATTCTCCAATGCTGCATTGATCATGGGCATTGTCCTCGCTAGATCACCAACAATCATCTCCTCCTGTATCGTGGGTATGTTGCTAACAATCTTCTTCCGATTGGGGAAAACTAATTCATAATGAGGACCATTACATTCCCAACATTTTATTGGTTCCTTTCGTTTCAAAATTCTTGGTATAGTTACTGTGCTTATTAACATATTCTTTATTTCTTTGACCATTGGGATTGGTTTGTGAATTATTTTTGATCCCTTGGAAATTTTTACTAGGAAAATTTCGTGTGTTATTATTCTTAAAATTTCGGTTAGGTACAAAACCTTTCTTCTTCTGTTCAAAATTATTATTTCTTTTGGCCTTCTAGTTGGTCACACTTTCTATTTTGTGATTCTGTTCATAAAATAAATTCTCCTTCTCATTGCTTCTTCTAAAGTTTTTGGATTGTCATACTCAATTATGTCTTTTATATGATAGGTTAAACAGCTGAGAAACCATTGTACATAGGCTTCTCGTCCACAATATATGACACATACTTGAGCAGACTTAGAAATTTACTATTTAATTTTTTCATATTCATTGTTCCTAGTTTTAGTTCATAAAATTCCTTAGCCCTCTCCTCATAATATTGTTCAGACAAAAAATTCTTCTTGGAATATTTCTTAAATGTACTCCAATTAATGTTTTTCTCCCTAATGCCTTTTACTCTTTAACTACATAATGAACCACTTATACTATGAAACGAGAACTTTATACAAAGAACGAGAACTCTAGGCATAAAAACAATGGTTTTTGCAAAAGAAACACCAAAAACACCCCCTAATAGAAAAGTGTTGATACCAATATACACGTTTTTTTTTTTTCGGGTAAAAAATAGAGCCATGGCATAAACATATCATACTATTGTTTACAAAAGCTTTAAAATCAACCCCTAAATTGGAAAAATATTTTTTTCTTCAAAAGATAAATTACAACTTTTTTGAAACTTGCATATTAAACAAACAAAAATATTTCATAAATAATTTCACCACTCTAGCCATATCAAATCAAAGAAATTATGACGTGATTCATAATGAAATCATATATTAGGCCATACAAGAACAAATAATTCATATAATATTCAAAATCTCCTTCAAAGTTTCAATTACAAACATCATACTAATAAAAAACATCTAAAATGTTTCATTTGAAATTATTCAAATTCATCCATAGAATCTGACACCCCATCAGAATCTACATTTTCTGCAGATGAAGGACTGGACGAAGATGTAGATGACCCATATTCTTCTCTATTATCAATGGGTGCACCATCTGAGTCTACATTTATGCCCATCATTTCAGCTCTCATATTCCTTCTGGATCTACGACTTGGTTTGGTAGACTCCCATCTTGCAATTTCTTCCTTTGGCAATAACTTCTAGATAATCTCGATAGTTTTGAAGTGAAGAGTGTTTTTCTTTGTCAACTTGAAATCATAAGCAAGTATATCAAATTCCTCTAATTTCAATATTTCAATGCGGAGACGATTTATTTTTTTACCCTTTCTTTTTCTCTTTCTGCAAACCCTTTTCTCAACCACCATCTCTACCTTGTACACACCATCAAATGTGTGTGTCTTTGTTGCATACCAATGTACTTCTATTGATACTAGATTTTATTTATTTACCTTCATAACTTTTGCAATCCATAAAGAATAATCATGTGCATCATCTGTACCCAAAACTGCATTCATGCAACCCTCCTTGATGTCTTGTACTATGCCCCTGTAAAGGTCTTTTATCTTTCGACGCTTTGCAGATGATCTTCTAGAGCCAATATACATTTCTATTTCTTCTACTTGAGAAAACTTTACACCTTGAGGTTCAACATTTGTTTCCTCGTTTTTATTTGTTACTATGTGTGGCCAAGTAAATGGAGACTTCGAATATATATCTCCATTTGTAGAGTTTGAAATTATGTCACTTTGTTCCATGAAAAAAGACACCCACCAAACAGAATCAGCAACATCAAAGCACTCATATGTATCTTCGATATACTCTTTGATTTCTTCCAAGCATTGAGAAGAATCAACATCTCTATTGTGTCGCCTTGCATTATGAATCTCTGAAGATGATTGCAATAACAATAAATTTGAAGCATACATTTCTCGATTTGGGATGAATTTAAAAAATGCCAAACTTGATGAAGACCCCCACGAATTTCAAAAATTTCAAACTCAACGAAAGCCCCCAAACCCTCCCAACCCATTTATCCCCTAAAAAAAATTATACCAAAAAAAATTCAAAAAAAAAAAACCTCCCCCAAATAATTTTACCCCCCTAACATTATTAAAAAATAAAAATAAAAGCAAAAAACTCTCCACTCCCTTCTCCCTCACTTGATTCACCTTCCCAACCCATTTATCCCCTCAAACAAACATTATATTAAAATTTTAAAAAAAATCAAACTCTTTAGAACAATTTTAACCCCCAACATTATTAAAAATAAATAAAAAAAACTAAAAAACCCTCCCAAAGATTATTAATAATTTTTTTTTTTTAAATTAAGAAAAACACTCCACCAAAAATTATTAAAAATTAAAAAAAAACTAATAAAAACACTCCCAACATTATTAAAAAAAATAACAAAAATTAAAAAATACATGCCATGCACCCATCCACCTTCCCTCTGCTCCACCTAGGGCTCCCTCCACCTCCTCCCTCTTCTCCTCCCCAGCGGTTCCTTTCCCCCATGACCTCCACCTCCTCCCTGCGCTCCCCCTTGCGCTCCCCTCCACCCTCCTCCCCCCGCTCCCCCCTCCGCTCCCCTCCACCCTCCTCCCCCTCTGCCTTCCCCTTCCACCTCCTCTGCCATCTCATTAAGCGGAGCGCCGCTCCTTTGGGCGCCAAAGGGCCGCCTCTTACTGGCGGCGCGATTCTCAGAATCACGCCGCCAGTAAGGGGCGACCCTTTGGCGCCCAAAAGAGCTGAGCACCACAAAGCATCAAAGGATCAAAATTATTAAAATGTCAACAGAGAATGGTAACAATGACCTAGAGCAATCTCATACATACTGAATTTATTGGGTTAAATGCAGATCTCGACCATAAAAGGTGTATGGCCAATGCAAGCGTTAGGAAACCGTGGATCCCAGTGTGACGGTCCATTAAGAACTTGAGAATGTTGCTATGTGACTGTTCCTGCATGCAGCAAGTGCTTCGTGTTTAGCAGAGTATCCGTGCACCCGGAGCTAGAGATTAGCATCTAAGAGTTAGTTATGCAAATTGTATATGGTTGATACATCTATCTAAAAAGTGTTCTCATGGATGCCACCTTATTGATTGTTATGACTGCGATTATAACCTTCTTTCTTTACAATGCCCATGAGCATTGTATAATGTCCGTGGACCATAACCCATAAATTTCCAATGTTAAACATGAACGCCATAACCCTAGGAACGCCATATAATGCCCAAAAATGTTGCTCTTCTACTCATACGTAGCTGGAAAGTCCTAGATTCTGTTCATGCGCAGCTGGAAATATATATGCAGCAAGCTATTTTGTTCACATATACATGCCCAAAATCACGGCGGCAGAGAAAATATGGAGTCCTCTACCACACAGACCCAGCGAAAATGTGGTCGTGGCTGCTGCAACGATGAGTATATGTTGCTCTGATATTAAGATCAGATATCGTTCCAATAATGAGATAAAGGTTGTGATTCTAGCATTGCACATAGATCAGCTAGTATCACAAAGCTTAGACACAGTGGCCAAGAGAGAAGGGATTAATGATTCGATGTATTGAAAAGGCTATCAATTCCATCCCCAAACCATGCTACCCCGTGAGGAATAACTGTTGGTCGAGATGGTATTTCATACCCTGAGAGGGATAACTGGAAATGGAAGTGGACCAGAGCGCATTTCATGACCATTTGTAGGTAAAAGAAAATTCAATATAATGTTCAAAGTATTTTAGTTTGGTAGGTTAAAGTTTAATTTTATATATGGGCAGTGATTGCCTTCACAAAATCAGTGTGTCAATTGTAGAATGGTTCACAAGAATCACAATTTCTTAACTAGAGCTGTTGGAGATTTATAAATTCCACTAGAACCATGCTACCTAGGAGCAGTCAACATTAGCCTCTAATATGAGCCGAATAATAAAATTCAATCTTAATATTATGCGTTTACCAAAATTGGTATATTCAAAAGTGAAGTAACTTATAATTATCTCTAAAATAATCAATTA
>LPNX010683253.1:281061-360702 GCA_001517045.1 Pseudotsuga menziesii | reverse complement strand
CATATATGTATATGTAATTTATGTATATATGTATTATAGATATCATTTATGTATACATGTGTTAAAGTATAATTTTAATATAATGTTTAAAATATTTTTTTTAAGTATGTTTTTTTATGCTATTTGTTTTAACTAATTTTTTTGTTTGTGGTGGTTACGTTCAGTAATAGCATGCTCTTTACAAAAAGGAACAAATTGCATATTCATTGATAATGATCCACTACAATGCAATTAGATTAAGCAAAGAATTAATGTTATTCAAGTTCTTCCAGATGAATTGCAAGAAGTTGGTTTGAAGAAAGGAGAGTTTAGTGAAACACTTGTGGTGAATATGTCAAAAGAGCCTCAACCCCCATTAGGAGGGTTGTCTGGAAATGAGCACTTTGGGCATCTTGCATACATAAAAGGCCCAATGAAGATGACATTGATGTCTATGAGGAAAGACAAGCTCTAGAAAAGTCCAGTTTTGATGAAGAATTTGGCCTGCATGATATTGTTGATTAGTTTAATGTCTTGAAGAAAATGTTAAACTTGACAATTTTTTGATAAGATATATTAGTACTCTTTTGACTTTCAAACTTTATTTTAGAAAAAAATTTGTATATATATTGTTTTTAATATGATATTTACAAATATATGGTATATTTTTTAGTGAATTTATGTGAATCGTAACATTTTGGAATATAGTATGAAATAGTATCATTTTTATACAAAAAATCTATGAAAATCTATTGAAAATGGTTGTAAATGTTTTTATTTTCTAGAATTTCTTAGAATTTTGTCAATAAAAAAGCTTATTTTGCCTATAAAAATGTCTTGTTTTAAAGAAAAATTTGCAAAATGTATATGTTTTTCAATATAATTTGCTTCTAAATGTATGTTATTCTGTTAAATTTCTAAAAAACACACTTGAAAATAGAAAGCAATGATATTTTATGACGAAGATGATTCAAATGCCCAAAAAATGCCTTAAAATGAAAATGTGTGATACTGGTATCAACCCTTTTTTAAATGGAGGTAAAGTTAGCTACTAAAATTAGGAGAGAGAAAAACGAGAACTGTGTCGAGTTCTCGTTTCATAGTATAAGTGGTTAATGTTGTGCAGAGATTGGACTATGGTATTATTCATATTTGTTTGAGTTTTTTAAAAATCTTTAAAAATCTTTAAAATCTACATAAATAAACCCTCTAAACCATGTATTCTTACCTAGTTCTCTAGTATATACACTTCGCTTTATATGATCTTTCATTTACAATGGTTATAAATTGTAATTTTCAAAAAGTATTATTATCAAGGTAAGAGTTAGAGGAAAACTTTTAGTTACTTGTGCTATGGTTGTACTGTACATTAAAAATAAACATTAATGTAAAAGAGTTACTTTCCATCTCCAAGATTTATGTTAAGTACTTCTAGGGAGGATTAAATTACCCCTATCAATGAAGTCTTATTACTATAAAAGTGTAAACATTGTTAATACTATGAAGAGTATGACTAGAAATATTATTATTCCAGATTGTCTAGTACAATGAGAAAGTTTGAAAACTATTTTGATTTTATCCTACGGTTATAACCTAGAAATCGAAATAAGGCCAAGTATTATTACAATGTAAAGATATCAATGGGATTTGACTTAACACTCCAATGATTTTATGCAGGATAAGATAGGGACTTTCTACTATAGCTCGATACCCATCAATTGAAAAGAATTTGAAGGACACGTGGTAAATGATTAGGCTTAGGGTTTCTTGTTGACTTGATCCGCCATTTATATACTGCCCAAACCCTAATTTTGTGCTTGTTTGTCGGATTTGTGGAAAGGTCGAGCTAAGAGCTCGTGGCCGCCATAGCTTGATGTCGATTCTCCACTGCAGAAAAATTGCACATAGGCCCTAAACCTTACAAAGTTAGTGTTGAGGAGTATTGTGAGTTTGCTTGTCTTCACCATTGTTCTTTCTACGTGAGTTTTGGTTATGTGGGAGTTTGCTGCACAATGAGAAGAAATTTCTAAACAACTGGTTTTATTTGCTTATTTTCTCCTCGTGGTTTTAACCTTACCATATCGTGGCTTGGGGTTTTAATAGATTTTGCACAATCCCAAATGCAGGGTTTTACCTCCTTCGATGCGCCATCGAACCAGGCTTGGTTGGTTTCCACAAATTCACTATTGCACGGCTTTAAGGTAAAAACACCCTATTTCCTTTCAGTTTTAAAAATATAGCAAGGTGTTTTTTTTTTGGAGATAAGGGTAAACTAAAACAACTGTTGTTTTCTTAAGTGTAGGTTTCCTCAAGTTTGAAATTGAAGCTGAATAGAAAACACTACTCACGGTCTTCGGCAAGAGAGTTTTTTCCTTGGTAAGCCTCGATGAAAATCTGGGGTTCTTCCAGCACAAAAATATGGTGGAAAGAAAGATAGCACCGCTGTGTGTGGTGGTGGATGACTTACTCGTGGTTGTTAGCTATGCTGTTGTTATTTTTACTTTGAACATTTTAAAATCCCTTGAGGCTGTTCTAATGAAAGGATAAAGGCTTTTACCGCCGCGACTTCATGATTTTAGTTTGATCCTTCTCGGCCTGAAATAATATAGATGATAATAGTTTTTAAGATTTTGGCTTCAAGCCGTGACTGTACTGTTAGGCCACTTGGTGGTTTCTTGAAGATTTAAATTGATTTTTATAGAAGATTTAAAGGCCATAAATTTAGCAATTATCGAAAAGGTGAAGGGCTTCCATAGATGTAACTGATGGTTGTTTATTTTTGTTTTTGTGGCTTCTGTTTAAAATTGAAGAAGTGGTTAGGTTAGGCTTTAAAGCCTAGACAGATAATATAAAAGGCCACAGGACATACTATATTTGTTCAGTTTCATTTTTTATGAACAAATGAATTTTTCACAGCTTAGTGTTGATTGAGCAGTATTTCAGTTTGATTTATAATTAGGTATAATTGGTTTATTGTAAATATTTAATGTTATTTACTTTTTCGATGGACAGAGTTGCTAGATTAGTAAGATATTCTATTTCTTATTAAAGGTATATACTTGAATAATCTTTAGTTCAGAAATTATTTTTACTAGCAGTAAAATTAACTATTACTATAATAAGTTCTGGAAAAATTACTGCTAGGTTTTAGTATTATTAAATTGTGAATTTTTCCTAGTGTAATAGTACAAATCTCTTGTAAGCCCTATCTATTTCTAGAGGTTTGCAAGATTAATATTTTTTTGTTTACAGTATACCTAGTTATAATATATGAATGACTAGGTAAATAGATAACCTAAATTACTCTGTACTAGGTTAAACCTAAAATTAAATATTTTACTGTTCTATACTAATTATTTAAGTTTTACTTATTGAATTTATAATATGTACTTTACTAGTTTTGATTATGTAAATATTATACATAATAATACCTATTATTTAAATTTATTCTTTACCTATAATTAGATAATTTAGATATTTTCAATAGACAATACAAATACAGCTACAATTCTGCAATTATATTACATAAAAACCTGTAGAAGTAATTGATTACACCTGCATTCAATTTTATTTAAATCTACTTATCTGAATTAATCATACCTGTTGTACTAGAGTATTGCCTTGTAAGAGGCGTGGAAAAATACAGTTTGGGTAATTTTCCCATCTATCAATTAACTCAATAATATCTCTACTGTTTTACCATAATCTAACTAGTTACTAACTTTCACAGTATAAACAATTGTTCTTTCTTTATCCTTAATAGCGATAAAATAACAATATAATAATCATGAGAACTCTTAAACTTTTCTGAAATGGTAAAATAAAATAATAACTGAACCTAAACAAGTAGAACCTGTCAAATAGATGAGGTGACAATAGCTTAAGGAGGTTGTTCTTCCCAACCAACTCCCGGAGAAAAGCTAGTCTGCAATTTCTCAGGTCCCCCAAGCCTATTTCCTAGTCCTCTTGGTCAAGTACTTGGTGAGAGATGTAGTCTTGAGATCCTCTGCAACTCCACTAAGTATTTAGTAGTAACTCCATCCTACTTACAGCAGTAAGAACTTTAGCTTAGAATAGATGCACAATTTCAGTCTTCAACACGTATCCCCTCAAACTTACTTTAGCTAGTCCCCTCCATTGAATTCACACGTGCACCTCATTCACTCAGAATGATCACAAATCCAGAATTAGCAGCCTCAGCTGTCTTTAATGGGAAGTTTTATTAGCATGCCTAGGTCTTTTGGGTCAGTTTTTTACTTAATGAGCCACCTGCTCTTGTTCCACTTTCTTGGGGAATATTGACCACAAATATAAGGAAGTTGCCACTTGCAATAGCTAAAATTAGTTTGAGGATGCTACCACTTGTCAATATGCTCTCAACCCAGTCTCCTCCACCAAGTGACCAGTAAACACTCATTTAACAGCTTCCCTAAGCTGTTGTCTCATCTTTTATTTATTTATTAATAAAATATTTTGCAATACATTAAATTATCCTTCACCCCACTTGGTCATTAATTACAAACTTTAACATAAAATATAACATAATGTTCCTCAATAACATAAGATTGTTTTGCAAATTGGGGCATGTGACATCCGCATTGTCCAAATTTTCTTTTCTGCGACTCCATTTTGTTGTGGATTGTAAGAGATAGTATATTATCTCATGACACCATTCCCTGTATAAATTTTGAAGAAATAACTGCACTTGAACACCTCGCTACTCAGGCCATTCTTAGCATTTTCAACTTTGTTACACTTAGTTTCTCATCCATGATCATGGAGTGTTTAAAGTATACAATAACATCAAACTTATTCTTTAGAAAGTAGACCCAAGTCTTTCTAGAGAAGTTATCTATAAAAGTCAGAAACTATCTCGAAAAACCTATGGAAGGGATCTACATAGGACCACATACATCATTGGGCACTCATGCCAAATGTTGGTGTCTCTCCAAGCTGATAATTGTTTTTGTTTTATATTCTGCAAAAGATTAGGAAATAAAGAGTGACTTGTCTTGTGGTGCTTAACTTTTTGTAGAAACTTCCATGCAATCTAAGACCAATCTTATTAGAAAGTACATTTTTGTTGTTTGATTTCATATATTGGATGACCCCGTTTTACTTAATATTGAGGGGGACTTGTGTTGAAATTATCAGCACATGGTAACCGTCCTTTGTATATAAATGATTACTTCCTAGAACAAAGTACAAGAATGAGAGACAGAAAGAAGAAAAGCTCTCCAACAGAAAACTCTAGAAAAACATTGCTTCTCACTACTAGAGAGAACTTCTCAATGACTAGGAGAACTTGCTTGTGTTGAGTGTGTACATATGATGCTCCTAGCCTCTCTATTTATACACTTTACAAAAACTGAGTTTTACCCTAACTAGGCTGACTTGTCTTGGGGAGAGATAAAAATAAATCTATTTTAATTATTTTCTTGTGTAATTCTTCCCTAAGGTTTACATTGATTATTTCAAGGGTTTACATGATTTATTACATCAATATGATCTCTTGTAGGAGGTACAAACCAATACAATAAAATTACAATAAGAATAACTACCAAAGTTGCACAAATTCCAATATGCACTATGTTTTTCTAACAGATCATTGATCCCATTGAGGAGCTTGTTGGCTTAGGCTTGCGTTAGGATATTTTCTTTCATGTTGATCTCTACCTTGGAGGTTTTATGTTTATTTTTTATCACAAATTAGGGTTTTCTATTTCACCTTTTTTATTTCACAATTCAAGGATTCACTTCAATATCAATGGATATTATCCAGTATGGCCTACGGCCAAAGGGTACAAGTGTTGTGTTGTATTGCAATCACGAAATCAAAAAGAAACAATTTGTGGCTTAAATGGAGTGGTTGGAAGGCCTTTATGTTTCAATAACTATTGTCAAGGACATACTTGGTGGTCTCATCACTGGTTTGTGGGAAGATGTGATATCTATTGTGGAAGAAGAATATCTATGGAAAACGACGAATGTGATAGAAGTATAAAAAGAATATTCAGCAAGAAATGAAGAAAATTATAGAACTATTCATTGTGGGAAGACCAGACATAACAATCATTGCTTTTGGTTAAGGAAATATCATATCGACAAACAATTCTAAAGGTACAACCTTTGAAGGTGCCCCCAGTGCAAATCCGATCTCCCTACATATTAGTATATTTGAAAAAGTATTCTTTAGATTGATCTTAGAAGGGATATAATCAGGGATATGCCAATAGGGTGCAACTTTGACATAGTAGTCAGCTTAGTCCAAGTGACAGACATCTAGATATAACAGCTACACATAAGATGCTTGTAAAATATCACCCAAGATCTTGTAGGTGATGATCAACTAAGTGTGACAAGTATATAACACAAGTATTAGTATATTTGAAGAAGTATTTTTTATATTTCCATTTAATGGAATCAATGTTTAACATATCCAAAATAGTTGACTCAAAATGCAATTTGAATATTATTATTATCTCTATGGTTATTTTTTCATTTTTATCCTAGGGTTTTATAGTTTTTTTGTTGTTTATGTTGAGCTCATTTCTTTAATCTTACTTTATTTTATACCTTTGAGTGTCATAATTTTTATAATTTTTATTATGATTTCCTTTGAAGGATCAAATCATTTATTATCTAAAGTCATGAACTTGTATTAAGAGCAATAGGTTTTATGAAAGATCAACTATAAATTGGGTTATAGAAAATGGCAGCATTCTTTAAACTATTGCATCAATGGTTTTATTCATAAATATCATTTGTTTTGAAAAAATGTGACAATGAAATGATGCTATATGGATGTATGAAAACACATGATAAGCATTATATATTTGACAGGCTTGGTACTATGGTTTAAAAGCATCATTATTATTTCTTGAAGGCAGTCCTGTCTAAATAATGATTTTATACATCGTGTCACTCATTTGCTTTCACAAATGTTCTTCATATGAAATCGAGGCATTTGGTGTAATGAATAATGGTACCAATGTTGACAGTATTGATAGTTGACAATGATATTCCATATTTCCCTAAAACATGTCATATTATTGTTTTTGAATTCCATTAGCTCTGTGAAGTTTATATTTTGAAGAGTTTGCAGAATGCCGAAAGTAAAAATAGAAGAAGACTCGGAAATCGTGGTGAAAAGAAGACCATGAGGCCTGATTTGTAGACTGGAACCTGATAATACACAATGGATATTTCAATTTCCAAGCTTAACCCAGTTGATGAGAAATGCGGGTTGGTTTTATTTCTGTGAAAAGTTGCAAGGTTATCATACACATGTGACTATGGCCTTCATAAAAAATTACAAAGATGGAGTGGTTCATCTCAAGAGTTTGAATATCATGGTGAATGAAGAATCTATTGCAGAATCAATAAGGGTTCCAGCACAAGGAGAAAGATTGTTTAAGCAGCAGGATTTTCAAGGAAACTATGGTGAGTTCTTAATGGCAGGGTTTGAGAAATTAGACTGGAAGAATGGTATTCATGTGAGCAAGATAAAACCCAATTGGAAAATTCCCTTGTGAATGGTTCAAAATTATATTACATGCGAAGGTCGCCATGATAGGGTCCTCAAATGTCATTTAAGGTTGTTGATTCATCTCAATGGAAGCTTAAAACTCAATCTCTCATTTTATCTACTGAAGAGCCTGCAAAAGATGGTTACATGGGTTCAATCCCATCCAAAACATACTGCTTGTTATGTATACCATTATGGTTTAATAAAATTGTTGCTGATTTCACAATTGTATAGAGAAGGATGAACTTGGGAAAGTTTGTTGTCAGAGTTAGGGTTTGAATAAAAGACCAAAGAAAAAGGAAAAAGGGTAACAGAAGACTTGAACCAGTAAACGAGAAATCATGAAGAACAAACATAGTATGTTGCAGCAGAAGGAAAGGGTTTTGTAGAAGGACCAAACCAGAATAACTTGTTTCCTGAAGTATCAGTTACAGATGAAAACCCTAAAACATTGTATGATGTTAAATAATATAACTTCAAAGAATGAAGAACGAGTTCAACTTTTGAAATCAGAAAGAATTGCTATGAAGCCTAGGACTAGGCTAAGGAGTAAGTTGCAGGCAGAAATGGAATCAGTGCATGAAGACTGTGAAGATATTGTAATGGTAAATGATTCTTTCAGTGAGGAAACTGTACACACATCCAAGGGTCAATACTGTTTAGATAATGAAAATTTCATTGATGTTTAAGGAGTTGCAAGGTCTATACCTGAAATATTTTGCACAAATAAACATGTATGCTCGGAAGATTGTTCAGTCTCGAAGCTTCCACAAGAAGATGAGGTTCTTATGAAAGAAGAAGTTATTGAAATAGATTCATAATTGAACCATATTAAGAAATATTTGCAGACATATGAACAGCAAACCAAGTTTTTACAGAGTATTAATGAGAAGTTAATGACTTCAAATAAAAGGTTACGAGAGGATTTGGAGGAAAAAGAAGAAGATTATCATAAGTTACTTTCAATATCAAAAGACATCTTGAAAGAGAAGAGAACCATCTAGAAGTAGTTCAAACACATGAAGATTCGGAATAAGGAGGCGTACAATCAAATGGAGAACAAAGATGTTGAGTTTGCCAGATTGCAAAAAAGATCCCAGGTTTTAAGTGATCTAACTGTCTTGGCAGAGGCTTCTAAGAGTCTTTAGACTTACAATGATAGTTGGATTTTGAAAGCGATTAGGGCTTGATAGATGTCTATTTCTACTTCTATTTTGTATTACACTTGTATTAAGACTATTTTAAGAAGATTGACTCTGCTATTTTTGAAAGAATTCGATCCATAGAAATAGGATCTGATAACTATCTCAAAAACCTAGAATTTTTGTATATAAGAGGTAGTAGCTAGATATGGAAGGTGGCAATCGAAGATGGGAATCCAATTTCTGTATACTTTATGACATGAAACTCTGTACATCTTCAATACAGGTTGTACTTTGATATGATTATGGTTACAAGCTGATTTTGTATTTTTATGAATTGTGCTTTTTATGATTTATCCTGTGTGTGGTCAAATACAATCCACTACATGATTCTTGTAATAAAATACAGTTATCTTTCAAACCTTTAGTGAAAGAGTCAGATTCATTCCATAAATTCGTGCTCGTATTTTACTTATTGAATTTTGTATTATATTTTATGTCATATATATCTTTAATGGTTATATGATTTTCCTGTATCTTTGATTACATACCAATTTAGTATTGATTTTGATTTTATTGAATTATCTTTAAAAAATATTTCTCTGAGCTTGAACCCCAGTAGTCTAGGTTCAACTTTAGGGATAACATCTTCTGGCACCGTTGCTGGGGATGGAGAAATGAAAGGACATCTTCCCTGGGTATTCGATATTATTATGTATCTGATTTTGGAAGGTGAACAAGATCAATGAGACCTGTTATAGACTACATCAGTCACCTATAGAAAGTTACTATGGCTTCAAAAAAGATAGGAACTTGAGGAAATCCCTCATCACCTTTAAATCCAAGAATCTCAAATCCTGAATAGATATTAAAAGAGGATAGGAGAAGGTTAATCTCTACCTCATTAGAAAAATTTAAACATCCTTCAGCCTTGGAGATTCCTAAATCTTCATCTATCCCTGTTCCTTCATCTGATCCACATTCAGAAAAAGGAAAAGAAGAATTAGATCAGCTATTTATCCCTTCTCAAATTGACAATTTCCAAGTCTTCACAAATCCTTTGTTGTCTGAGAAGGTTAAACTTGAAGCATTGCAGACAGGAGCTTCTTCTTTGTTTCCAACCCATATACCTTTTGTTAAGACCATCGCAGTGAATCAGCCAAATCCTAGTAATTTGCCTCCTTCATCACAAGATTCAAGCACCAATCAATCTAATACAAGTTCAAATATTTCTAGCCCTAGAATGGCTCACCCTCAAAATCAGATGGCTGCTATGGTAGTAGCAAGATATGCCCCACTAGTTTTTATCCATTCTCTTAATGCTCTCACGGGAGGAGATTACCAGAAATATCTTCTGAGATTTAATGGTCAAGGAGGTGTTATTGTAGAAGAACATTGGAATACATACTTGAGTTATGCAGACAATCAGAATTTTGAAAATGAAGATGTTTGGATGAGGGTTTTTGTTCAAAGTTTAGATGGTGAGGTGAGAAAATGGTTTAGAGAATTACCACCAAACTCTATACATAGTATAGATGCTTTAGAAGAGGTATTCATGAGACAATGGGGAGATACTAAAGATTATTTATACTACATTACAGAGTTTGTATCATTGAAAAGAAAGAAGGATGAAGCTGTGGGAGATTTTTCTAAAAGGTTCAATAAAATGTATAGTAGAATACCAGCTGAAATAAAACCCTCAGAGACATCAGCAAAGTTAACTTATGCAAACTCGTTTGATCATGGGTTTTCTTTGTTGTTGAGGGAAATAAAGTCTGTGTCACTTCAAAATATGCAAGATGTAGCATTGGAAGTAGAGTCTAATATTTTGGCTTCAAACAAACTCAAAGAGGAAACAGAATATCAAACTGTAGACAAAAAGGGTAAAAAGCAAATCATTACATCCAATCCTACAGGAAGATCTTCAGACAGTAAAATGGATGAAATGAGTAAAATTATTAAAAAATTGTCTGTTAAGATTGAAAGGTTGGAGTTGGGAAATAAAAATCAGAACAAACCTATACCTGAAGGAGAAAGAAATCAAAATTAGTTCAGAAGACATTAGTTAGTTTGATGATGATTCTTCTTCTCATTTTCTGACTAAAGCTGATTATCATTATGCTACGTAACTAGATCATTATGAAGAAAATAATTATCAAATGTCCATGCCTGAAATTTTTCAGGAAATACCACAAAAATCATATGGTCTTAGATTAGGGGTAAAACATGCAGCACAGGCTAAAAAGATTGTGAAAGCTCATCCTCTTAAACAAAATATGTCTTCAAATAAAAAACAAACTGTAAAAGAGAAAAAAGATGAAGTGGTAAGTCTTGAGGAGGTGAATAAAGTCATAGGTGGGTTCAATTTGGAGCATGAACTTAATAAGGTTAAAATCCCTATTCCTTTAACATAGTTGATTAAGAACAAAGCTTACAGGGAAGAAGCTTTTAAAACTTTCAAAAATGTAGTGAATACTATCCCATCTGATGAAATTAATTTGCAAGATGAAAAACCTACTATCATTGTGGGGTCAATTTTTTTTGATAAACCTGATGATAATTCTGAATATCCCCCTCCATTTTATGTAACTCTTTCAATACATGATCAGCTACTACATAATTGTCTTCTAGATTCAGGACCTTCACATAACCTCATTCCAAAAGCAGTCATGGAAGCTTTAGGTTTGAGTGTTACTAAACCATATCATGATTTGTATGCGTTTGATTCTAAGGTAGTGAAGTGTATTGGGGTTATTAAAGATCTGGTGGTGAATTTAACTCAAGTACCTATGAAGAGTGTATTGATGGATATAGTTGTAGCAGATATTTCTCCTAAATTTGGTATGCTGTTGTCTAGATCTTGGGCAAAGAGAGTGGGAGGAACTCTGCAAATGGATCTTTCATATGCTACAATTCTAGTATTTGGAGGAGAATTCAGAATAATTTACAGAGAAGTATAGATGGCATATTTAGTAAGTGATAGTAAACACCCTAATAATCATCCAATCTATTCAATTGATGAGAATCTTGGTTCTTGTATGTTGCAATTAAGTGATGAAGTTGAAGGAGTTTTACAAGTACATAAGGATATTCCAGTTCAGATAAAGAAAGAAGAACCAGATGGTTTATGGCAGATGTATTTTGATGGTGCATCAAGTAAGGAGGGGGCAGGAGCAGGAGTGTTATTGATTTTAGCTGGAGGTGAGGCCATTTCCCTTATGTACAAATTGGAATTTAAAACAACCAATAATACTGCTGAGTATGAGGCTTTGATTCTTGGATTAAGAGCAGCAAAAGACTTGGGTATTAAAGAGCTTGCTGTGTTTGGCGACTCCGAATTAGTGATTCAACAAGTAAAGGATGTTTACCAGGTAAAGCAGTATTTATTGAAAGTTTATAGAAATGAGGCTTGGGATTTAATTGAAAATTTCTTTATAGATTTCAATATAACTTTTGTTCCAAGAGAATACAATGAAACAACTGATTCCTTAGCCTGGCAGTAGCCTATTTTAAAGTTCCAAAAGTAACACATTTAAAATATCCAATTGATGTGAGATATAGACCCTCTGTTCCAGATGACATCAAACACTAGAAAGTTTTTCATGATGATCAGGAGATAAAAGAATTTTTGGAGTTAGTAGGTGATATTTTAGATGATTTAGTTGTTCAAGAACAAGATTTTGAATTAATGGAAAATCAACATTGTAGGAATGTTTCGATAGCTAATCATAAGATTGTTGAATTAAAAGGAAATTTCATTCCTAAGGGACGTGTTCCACTTGAGAGGTTGTTTTCAAAGGATGATACATTGTCGAAGCCCACCTTGCAGACCACTGAGGAGAATGTTATAGATTATAACATTGGTTCTAAAGATCAGCCTAAAATGATAAAAATGTCAAAATCACTGTCAGAGAAAGAAAAGAAAAAATATATTGGTTTGCTGAAAGAATTTGTGGAAATTTTTGCTTGGTCATGTCATGATTTAAGAACTTATGAAACTAGCATAATTCAACATAAAATTCCTCTGAAACCAAATACTAAGCCTTTTAAACAGAAACTTAGAAGGCTTAACCCAGCATTGCTACCAGTAATTGAAAAAGAGGTAAAGAAATTACTAAATGCAAAAATTATTGTACCTTTGAGATATTCATCATGGATTGCAAATTTGGTGCCTGTACGTAAGAAAAATGGAGAAATAAGGCTTTGTGTTGATTTCTGCAACTTGAATAGATCTTGTTTGAAAGATAGCTATTCATTACCAAAAATAGATCAGATTTTGTAGAGAGTTGTAGGATCTCATAGAATTTCAATGATTGATGGTTTTTCTGGTTATTACCAGATTTCAGTACAACCTGAAGATAGAGAAAAAACAGCATTCACAACTCCATGGGGGACTTTTATGTATGATAAAATGCCTTTTGGGCTTATGAACGTAGGTGCCACTTTTCAGAGGGATATGGATATAGACTTTGTGGGGGAGAATGAAAAATTTGTAGTAATATATAATGATGATATTACAGTTTTCTCCAAGTCTAATGAAGATCATCTGACACATTTAAGACAAATTTTTATTAAGTGCCAAAAATTTGTTTTATCATTAAACCCAAAAAAGTCTCACTTTGCTATGACAGAAGGTAAGTTGTTTGGGCATATTGTTTCTGCTGAAGGAATCAAAATAGATCCAGAGAGAGTAAAGGCCATCTTAAAAATTAGTATTCCTAGAAATAAAAAGGAGATTCAATCTTTCATTGGAAAAATCAATTTCTTAAGATGCTTTATTACTAATTTCACAGAAATTATCAAACATATCACTGAGATGCTCAAGAAGGATAAGGAAGTTAAATGGTCAAATCAGGCTAAACAATCTTTTGAAGCCATAAATAAGGCATTAATAGAAGCACCCATATTGATAGATCCTGATTATACAAAGGATTTTGCAATTTTTTCATTTGCATCTAAAGATACTATAGTTGTTGTGTTATTGCAAAATAATTCAGATGGTTTGGAACAACCAATTTCTTTTTTCAGTAAAACATTAAGAGATCCAGAGCTTAAATATAATACAATGGAAGAACAAGCATATGCATTAGTGAAATCTCTCAAATTTTTCAGAATATATGTTTTACATTCCAAGATTTTGGCATATGTTCCAAGTTCAGCAGTTAAGGAGATTTTAGCACAGCCTGACAGTGAGGGAAACAGAGGTAGATGGATAGCAAAGGTTATGGAATATGATGTGGATATTAAACCAACAAAATTGGTAAAATTATAGGGATGAGCTAAGCTCTTAACATAATCAAATTGTCAGATATTAAATCTCCATTTGATGGCAGAACATTCAGAACAAGATATGGCAACATAATATAGTAAGCAGAAAGTTTATAGCAGGTATGGTGAGTTTGACTGGTATAAAAACATTGTATATTTTATTTTATACTTACAATGTCCTCTAGAATTGAATAGGAATGAATGCAGATCATTAAAACTTAAAGCAATGAAGTATGTTTTAATAGATCAAATCTTGTACTGGAAGGATCCTGGAGGAATATTGTTGAAGTGTTTGGAGAAATCAGAGGTTGATGTTGTTACTTCTGAATTGCACAGTGGAGTATGTGGTGGGCACAAGTATTGGAAAGCAACTGCTTTTAAAATACTAAGAGTAGGATATTGTTGGCCTACTCTTTTCTCATATGTGTATCATCAGGTCAGATCATGTGTGGAGTGTCAAAAGTTTGCAGGTAAGCATAAACTTCAGTCATTACCTTTGAAACCTATAACAGTAAATTGTCCATTTCAGCAGTGGGGTTTAGATTTCATAGGTGAAATTCATCCTCCTTCAAGTGGTCAGCACAAATGGATTTTAACTGCCACTTATTTTCTCACTAAGTGGGTGGAGGCAATCCCCACAAGGAGAGCAACTGAACAAGTTATAATTAATTTCCTTCAGGAAAATATTCTTAGCAGGTTTGGATGCCCTAGGAAATTAATTACTGATAATGCTCCTGCTTTTAAATAAAAAAAGATGATGAAATTTTGTGAAGAAAATAATATTAACTTGAAATAGTCTACACCATATTACACACGGGATAATGGATTAGCAGAATCCAGTAATAAAAATATTGTGAACAGTATCAAGAAAATGTTATTTGAAAATAAAAGGAGTTGGGATACCAAATTAAAATTTTCTCTTTTGGGTGATAGAGTAACTATTAAAAAGTCAATTGGGACATCCTCTTTCCAATTGGTATATGGAGTTGATGCTATGTTTCCTGTTCAATTAGTTACTCCAGTTATTATATTTCTGTAGGAAATAAAGGAAGAACTTGATGATATACGAAGAAGAATGTTTCAGATAATTCAATTGCAACAGGAGAGAGAAACTATTGAAAATACAGCTAAGATGCACAGAAAAAGGATGAAGGAAAGCTTTGATAAGAAAGTTAAAAAAGATGTTTTTGCAGTAGGTGACCTTTTTCTCAGGTGGGATTCACGAAAGGATGAAAAAGGTAAGCATGGGAAGTTCAATAATTTAAGGATAGGGCCTTTTATAGTGATCAAAATTCTGGGAAACAATACTTTTGTTTTGCAAAATTTGAATGGTGAAGAAATCGCAGGTCCAGTCAATGGAAGTTTTCAAAAGTATTTTCACACATATCGAGGGACAAAGGATCATTGTAGATATTCATTGTATATATCATTTTCTTTGAATAAAAATCCATCCCAATAAGACAGAAATGACTTAAGCAGATTTCTGAAGGCACGGGTCAACATGTTCTAAAAGCTTCACAGGGAAAGCTTTGTCCCCAATCAGAGCCAGATGTTATCTCTATGGTTATTTTTTCATTTTCATCCTAGGGTTTTATAGTTTTTTGTTTGTTTATGTTGAGTTCATTTATTTAATCTTACTTTATTGTATACCTTTGAGTGTCATAATTTTTATATTTTTTATTATGATTTCCTTTGAAGGCTCAAATCATTTATTATCTAAAGTCATGAACTTGTATTAAGAGCAAGAGGTTTTATGAAAGATCATTTATAATTTGGGTTATAGAAACTGGCAGCATTATTTAAACTATTGCATCAATGGTTTTATTCATAAATATCATTTGTTTTGAAAAAACGTGACAATGAAATGATGCTATATGGATGTATGCAAACACATGATAAGCATTATATATTTGACAAGCTTGGTACTATGGTTTAAAAGCATCATTATTATTTATTGAAGGCATTCCTGTCTAAATAATGATTTTATACATTGTGTCACTCATTTGCTTTCACAAATGTTCTTCATATGAAATCGAGGCATTTGGTGTAATGAGTAATGGTACCAATGTTGACAGTATTGATAGTTGACAGTGATATTCCATATTTCCCTAAAACCTGTCATATTATTTTTTTTGAATTCCATTAGCTCTGTGAAGTTTATATTTTGAAGAGTTTGCAAAATGTCGAAAGTAACAATAGAAGAAGACTCAGAAATCGTGGTGAAAAGAAGACCAGGAGGCCTGATTTGTAGACTGGAACCTAATAATACACAATGGATATTGCAATTTCCAAGGTCATCCCAGTTGATGAGAAATGTGGTTTGGTTTTCTTTCTGTGAAAATTTGCAGGGTTATCATACACAGGTGACTATGGCCTTCATAAAAAATTACAAAGATGGAGTGGTTCAACTCAAGAGTTTGAAGATCATGGTGAATGAAGAATCTATTACAGAAGCAATAGGGGTTCTAGCACAAGGAGAAAGATGGTTTAAGAAGCAGGATTTTCAAGGCAACTATGGTGAGTTCTTAATGCCAAGGTTTGAGAAATTAGTCTGGAAGAATGGTATTCATGTGAGCAAGATAAAACCCAATTGGAAAATTCCCTTGGAAATGGTTCAAAATTATATTACATGCTAAGGTCGCTATGATAAGGTCCTCAAATGTCATTTAAGGTTGTTGATGCATCTCAATGGAAGCTTAAAACTCAATCTCCCATTTTATCTATTGAAGAGCCTGCAAAATATGGTTACATGGGTTCAAGCCCATCCAGAACATACTGATCGTTCTGTATACCATCAGGGTTTAATAAAATTGTTGTTGATTTCACAATTGCATAGAGAAGGACGAACTTGGGAAAGTTTGTTGTCAGAGTTAGGGTTTGAAGAAAATACCAAAGAAAAATGAAAAAGGGTAACATAAGTCTTGAACCAGCAAACGAGAAATCATGAAGAACAAATAGAGTATGTTGCAGTAGAAGGAAAGGGTTTTGTAGAAGAACCAAACCAGAATAACTTGTTTCCTGAAGTATCAGTTACAAATGAAAACCCTGAAACATTGAGTATGATGTTAAAGAATATAACTTCAAAGAACGAAGAACGAGTTCGGCTTTTGAAATAAAAAATCATTGGTATGAAGCCTAGGATTAGGCTAAGGAGTAAGTTGCAGGCAGAAATGGAATCAGTGCATGAAGACTGTGAAGAGATTGTAATGGTAAATGATTCTTTCAATGAGGAAACTATACACGCATCCAAGGGTCAATATTGTTTAGATAATGAAAATTTCATTGATGTTCAAGGAGTTGCAGGGTCTATACCTGAAATCTTTTGCACAAATAAACAGGTATGTTTGGAAGATTGTTCAGTCTCGAAGCTTCCACAAGAAGATGAGGTTCTTATGAAAGAAGAAGTTATTGAAATATCTCCAAAATTGAACCAAATCAAGAAATCTTTGCATACATATAAGTAGCAAACCAAGTTTTTACAGAGTATTAATTAGAAGTTAATGACTGCAAATAAAAGGTTACGAGAGGATTTGGAGGAAAAAGAAGAAGATTATCAGAAGTTACTTTCAATATCAAAAGACATATTGAAAGAGAAGAGAACCATCCAGAAGCAGTTCGAACACATGAAGACTCAGAATAAGGAGGCACACAATAAAATGGAGAACAAAGATGCTGAGTTTGCTAGATTGCAAAAACGATCCCAGGTTTTAAGTGATCTAACTGTCTTGGCAGAGGCTTCTAAGAGTCTTTAGACTTAGAATGATAGTTGGATTTGGAAAGAAATTAGGGCTTGACAGATGTCTATTTTTACTTCTATTTTGTATTATGCTTGTATTAAGACTATTTTAAGAAGATCGACTTTGCTATTTTTGAAAGAATTCGATCCATAGAAATAGGATCCGATAACTATCTCAAAAACTCAGAAGTTTTGTATATAAGAGGTAGTAGCTAGATATGAAAGGTGGCAATCAGAGATGGGAATCCAATTTTTGTATACTGTATGACATGAAACTCTCTGCATCTTCAATACAAGTTCTACTTTGATATTATTATGGTTACGAGCTGATTTTGTATTTTTATGAATTATGTTTTTTATGATTTATCCTGTGTGTGGTCAAATACAATCCACTACATGATTCTTGCAATAAAATACAGTTATCTTTCAAACCTTTAGTGACAGAGTCAAATTCATTCCATAAATTCGTGCTCGTATTTTCCTTGTTATTGAATGTTGTATTATATTTTATGTCATACAGATCTTTAATGGTTATATGATTTTCCTGTATCTTTGATTACATCCCAATTTAGTCTTGATTTTTATTTTATTGAATTATCTTTAAAAAATATTTCTCTGAGCTTGAACCCCAGTAGTCTAGGTTCAACTTTAGGGATAACAATTATCATAGGAGATTATTTATGTAAAATATCTAGTTTTGCAGGATCTTTTCAAGAAAGTAACATCATCATAACTTCTTTACCATAAATTTGTTTGAAGTCTAAAATAGATCAGTTTGAAGCAGCAAATTGGACCTTCTCATAAAGCTCCAGAACCAAATCTTATCTAGAGGTATCAATATATCCCATATAAATTAACCCTTTAAAACCCTATTTCTCTATTTTTTTCTTATTTTTTAGCTTTGATTACTCTAGTTTACCCTAGAGATTGGGTCATGTCACACTTACCATGTGGCACCACCATAAAAAGATTCAAAATGCCAAGAATTGAATATTGTGGCAATACCAATTACAACTCCATATTATGAAAATACAAGTAACAACCTCAGGCAATAGATGGATTCCATAGAGTAAAGGTTCTTTCCAGAAACCAAGGAACAAATGGATCGGTTCAAGGACCAACTGTCTCGAGACATCTATGTTGTGAATATATGTGGCTTCACTATCGAATCTTATTTCTAAAGCAACAAATATGCATACCAATTCTTGAGATACTCCTTCTTGACTACAAAAGAGAATGACGACATTGATGTTCTGAGTGTTAGTTTTACATGTTGCATTAGTCATTGTTCTCTCTGCACTGACAGCAACAAAATCTTCTTGTATGGAAAAGCAGTGGTGTGGGAGGTAAAGAGAAAATTCATTCCTTCAGTGTGCATTTACTAGCCCTTAGTTATTTCCAGTTAGCTTCAATTTTAAATTGTAGTGAATATTCTAATTTAGTTTGCTTTTCTTATTTTTAGGAATGAGTGAATGCATGAAAGCAAGCACCTCTCTATTATACTAAAATATCGTCACCCTCATATTATGAGATAGGTATTACCTTGTCTACTCCAATTCCTCAATATTTTCCCTAGAGAAATGAAGGTTCGAATTATCCCCTTGCAATTTTTCCTTGTTTTGAGCTGGTAACGCTCCTTTTCCATTGACAAGAAGCGTTACCTAAGTCAGAAACGCTCCTGATACATGAGCAAAGAGTGGTTCTACCGCTCCTTCCCTTACTACAAGAAACGTTAACCCATTAACACCACCTGTTTGCTTCATTAAAGGAGTGGTGCTCAAGTTTTCAAGGAAAAAAGAGAAGCTTCGAGACGATTCTCGAAGCTTTCCTCCATGGAGCCTCATCCCTATCGTTTAGGACCAAATGAATCTCGAGATCCACCCTTTTAGGATCTTATCTCCACCTCACCCATAAGATCCTCAACCATAGCTATCCTCCCATGCTTTTAAATACTTGCTCATCCCCCGTGAGAGAAGAAAGGAAGAATTGTGTTGCAGACCCACACTCTGCCAAAATAATTCTTGAGTTATTGGAGGAAAGGTGAAGTTAGAGGAAAGGATCCATTGGAAGGAAATATCAACACCAAGGCATAAAGGTTGTAGTTTCTCCAATCATTTATAATAAAAAATGTATTTTCTTTCCCATATTCACTATTTCATGTGTATGTATTTCTTCATTCCTTGGTCACGAGCATAGATCTAGTTGAATATCTTGTATGCTATCATTTTTTTCTTGTTTTCTTCCATATTATGCTATCATTTTTTTCTTGTTTTCTTCCATATTTTATAGGTCCTTCTACGAGGATAGAAAGGAAAACATTTGATATAAGTATCATGGAATTTCATTCAAGTGATTAATCAGATCTAGGGGAAGTTTAACATTTGGTGTTTGTGTTTTGTTCTAGATCTGAAATTCATACTAGAGAACCAAATATTGTCCACAGGAGGTGCATATTTTCAGCTAACAAAAGTGGAAACCATACTGGGGAGTTGGTTAGACTGCCCTGAATGTGCCTCATGTTCTTTTGATTTCTTTCCCTTCTTCTAGTTAGCTTCTTCACATCATAGGTAAAATGGGGGGCATGGCTCTAGTCTATGGACATCATACTGGAGTTAAGCCGATAGATTTTATGTAATGGGGGGGAAATACCAACCTCTAGATATCACGTTGGGTAGGAGAATGATTGAGAGCATAGTTCCTTTCTGTGTCAATCTCGTTAAAAAATGAAACAGGTTTGTGAGCATAGTTGTCATTGTGTCAAGCTTGTTAAAAAACAAAACAGGTGTCTAAGAGCATAGTTCTTTTTCTGTGTCAAGTTCGTTAGAAAATGAAACAATTTTTTTAGCATAGTTCCCATTTTGTGTCAAGCTCATTAAAAAATGAAACATATGTCTTAGAGCATAGTTCATTTTCTGTGTCAAGATCATTAAAAAATGAAACAGGTTTGTGAGCATAGCTCATTTTATCTGTGTCAAGATCATTAAAAATGAATCAGATGTATGTGAGCATAGTTCCCATTCTATGTCAATCTTGTTAAAAAATGAAATGGATGTCCTCAAGCACAGTTACTCTCATTTTCAAGCTTGTGTAAAAATGAAATAGGTCAATTTGAGCACTGTTTATTCTTGGTTTCAAGCTCGTTAAAAAATAAAGCCATCCTTGAGCAGAGTTCCTGTTTTGTGTCAAGCTCATTAAAAAATGAAACGGATTTCTTCCATTGTGTCAAGACTTGAACCTTAATTTCATCTACTTGTATAACTTGATCCTCTTTCTTCATCCATGTCTGGTGAACCATTTCCTGGTAGTAACCGTGATTTAGTTGGATGACGAATAGAGTAGGAAGACAGAATGAGTTCAATGTCTTTATGTGGGAGTTATTATACTTGACAGTTCTATTGGGGGAAAGTACTAACCATTGGACATCATGTTGGGAAAATCACCCGTCAATGGGAGTCATTTTGAGCATACTTTGTTTTAGTTTCGAGCTTGTTAAACCATGAAACAAACCTTTGATCATAGTGTACCCTTTTTGGTTTCAATCTTTCATATAAATGAAACCATTCCTGAGCATAGTTCATTTTCTATTTCAATCCCGTTAAAAAATGAAGTAGGTCTCCTTAAGCATAGTTTACCTTTTGGTTTGAATCTTACATAAAAATGAAACCATGTTTCAAGCATAGTTATTTTCTCTTTCAAGCTTGTGTAAAAATGGAACATGTAATGTCCCGGTTTTGACCCTGTTACATTAGATGTATATGATGTATATAATGTAATGATCATGGTGTGGAGCTAAAGGCCAAGGCCCCACCATTGATCGGTAATGCTATGTTTTGGATTCAAATTGTCACCGATGGTATATCGGGGCATGCAGCATATATTATGCTGGTCATCATGTAAAATATGCATCTACAATTAATTGAAATAAACACAACCAGCTACGGTTGCGGCAACTAAATCGAAAGGGGCATGATTTTCACAAGGATAAGGATATGGGGAAAAACCAAAATGTCTATGAGAAGACCCATCAAGCTGTCAACTACCTTTCTTGTCTTTTTCCCCAATCATTTATTTCTGCCAGAATGTGGTTGAGTTAGTTATTGCATGGAATGGTAAGAGTATGGGAAAAAAAATTCGAATTGGGCAGAGAACCATTTTTTGAAAAACGTGTTCTGACTTCCTTGGCAAGGAAAATGCCCAAAAACGTATGCCATTCTTCCATGCATCCACGTTTTCCATTTTTCCTCACCATTCTCCTTCATGTTGGGGATTTTGGGAGCAGCTGGAGTTTTTCCTGTGTTTTTTCATTCCACGTTTTTGGTGGTTGGCTTCATTTTTCCCATGGATGGGAGGTCCTTTTTGTAGTGCTAGGGATTGGGCTATTTTCCTCATGTTTTGGGAGCTGCTAGTGCATTTTCCATTCACGTTTTTGTAGCTTCATGTGTTTTTACCATGGTTGTGAAGGGCCATTCACGTTTTTGGCTGTCTCATCGACTATTGGTCCCACGCACAGACTATTTGGGGCATTTTTCCCTACTGTGAATTGTGCTCACTGATAAGCTTCAGGACTGTGTGTTTTCCCCCATGTTGTGAGTCATTTTTGCTGTTACGTTTGGGGACTGTTGTAGATGGGTTGAAGTCATTTTTCCTTGGTTTAAGCTGTAATAGCTAAATTAATTGCCGTAGTGCAATGGTTGGTCTTCGGACTGTGAGAGGAGCAGAGATGCTGGCTTAGATTTGCTTGATAAACCTGGTGGCTGGAAACCACACAGACAGAGCTAGAGGGCTGGCCTTCTTCTCCATCACCCTTGAATAGCACTAGAAGGGAATGCAGGGCCTGAGGGACTGTGTAGCAGAGAAGGGACTGATTCCTTGTGTTGGGTGTGGATGGCTATCTTAGAGGCCAGGCTAGTTCTAGTGTAGGTGTTCTTGGCTATGTAATGAGATCAACAGCTTAGCAAATTGCCTTCATCAGCTCCTTAATGGCCTAATAAACCCAACTTTGTTGT
The DNA here is from genome assembly GCA_001517045.1 of Pseudotsuga menziesii. Lineage (NCBI taxonomy): Eukaryota > Viridiplantae > Streptophyta > Pinopsida > Pinales > Pinaceae > Pseudotsuga > Pseudotsuga menziesii. The sequence continues at coordinate 338,043 of LPNX010683253.1, read as the reverse complement.
CTTGGCTATGTGTTTTGTGTATCCTGGCTATGTGTAAGCCCGCTAGTTCCCCTATTCCTTGGAGAATCATGCCCAGCTTGGGGGTGGAAGTGCTGCTGAGAGATTAAGGAGCACGCTGGCCTATGGTTGGGTGGAACGTTGCAGCGACATAGCTGGTTGCGGAAGAAGTTCTTCATAAGATAAGTGCTCTGTCCATTTTACTTCTGCAACTGTAAATTCTGTTAATGAAAATGAAATGAACATGTTGAAAGAATGCTTGTTGGAATGTATGATGTTTCCGCTGTGCCTAATAGATAATTGCATCTATGCATGATAATTTCTCATATGTGCATAATTAAGTTCAATGCATACGTTTAAGCATTCTGTTTTTATCCAATTTTTAAGCCTGTACATGTTCATGGGACGGTTAGCTCGAGTGTTTGAAGTTGGTAGTCGCGTCCTCTTTGCCGGTCGGAGGCATGGGGACGTGACAGCATGGTATCAGAGCCTCAGGTTGCAGCAGTGGGCCTCTATGGGCCAAGGAGGAACAACTGACAGAGGTTGCATTTCATTCTGCTAGCAAAAGTTAGAATGTGAATGACTGTAAAAATTTGAAATTTGGAAATTTCTGTTTAAGTGTGAACAGTCGGAAGAATTGGAGAAGTTCCTGTCCTCCATTGCGGAAGGTTTCGTGAAGTTCCCATCCATCGTTGTGGAAGGTTTCACGAAGTCCCTGTCCATCGTTGCGGAAGACCAAACCACCAAGTCTTCCGATGGGAAAGTCATCCGACCACCGACGCCACAGAAAGGTTTAAAATTTGTCTAAGTGTTGGAATAATCGAAAGGGAAAGTGGTCCGACATTCGACGTTACGAAAGACCGCCGACGTCCGACGTTAAGATTGTTCTCCATAAGTGCCGATCGGGAGAAGGGAAGATTTGGCGAGCCGCCGTTGCGGAAGTCAAAGCCATTTGGCTTCCGATGTGAAAGTCCGCCGACATCCGACGTAAGTGCCAAATCGGAAGGATTCGGACTTTGGTGAGTCGCCGTTGCGGGAGCCGAAGGCATTTGCCGGCCGATCCAAGAATCAGCCGACGCCCGACGTCAAAATTGTTCTCTGTAAGTCCCGATCGGAAGAAGTTATGGTTTGCACGCCCACCATTGCGGAAGCTGAAGTCATTTTCCAGCCGATCCAAAAGACTGTCGACGCCGCAAGAGAAAGTGCGTTGATCGGAAGAGGAAAGGGAAGGAGCGTCCGTCATTGCGGAAGCCAGAGGCATCCGACAGCCGATGTGGAAGGCACCCGACAGCCGATGTCGATGACAGTCAAAATTAAGTTCACCAATCGAAAGGAAGAATGTTCCGGGAGCCGATTTGGCAGAAGGAAGAATGTTCCGGTAGCTGATTCAGCGGAAGGAAGAATGGTCCGGGAGCCGATTCAGCGGAAGGGAGAATGGTCCGGGAGCCGATTCAGCAGAAGGAACAGTGGAATGAGATCCGATTCTGTGCAAGGGGGAAAATTTGAGTTTTCCGTGACATTTTTCCATTCGATTTTAACTGTTTTCCAGTGGGATTTTTGACTATTTCTTAGGGAATTTTCAGGGCTGAAAAAGAGAAATTGGCAGCGATCTAATGCGCCAAATTGCGTGAAAACAATAATTTACAAAAAAAAACTAGGGCGCTGCCCTAGACCTGCCCTGCAGTGGCGCAAGGAAGCCACAAGGGGGCAAGCCCCCTTGACCCCTGTCGTCCCCCTCAGATAGACATTCTTGGATGAAGAAAATTTTGTGTGGTTGGGCATTTGTAATTTTATGATTATTTCCGGAAAAGGTAAATGATTATGATTTATATCAATGTTATGCATCTAACAATTGTGTTGTCATTAACACGTCTGCAGAGTCATAGTCACCTTCCAGGGAAGTATTCCAGGTAGTGCAGTTGATAAACTAGAGGTGGTTCAGTATGAGAACCCATGACGGGTATGATGCTCGGGATTCTGATGAGCATGCCCGAGATTCCATGGGAGAAAATGTTGCAATAGGAATGATGACATAGAGTCTAATGGAAGAAGATTCCAAGAGACCCCGTCAGATGTTGCAGCTACCATGAGAAGCTTGATTAAGGCCCAGTAAGAGCAGCATCAGTTGAATGCTGCCATGTTGCAAAGTTTGACAGACTTGCAGAGAAAGATAGACTCTGGACGAGGTACAGGAAGACCAGAAGGTAGTAAGAGCAGTACTAGGAGAAGGAGAAGGACTCCTAGTGGATCATCCGATTCTGAAGAATCCATTGGGGATTCCAGCTCTTATTCTCATAGAAGGAAAAGAAAGAGACACCATAAGGATCACTTGAGATGAATTCAAGAAAGCTAAACCTCCTACATTTGATGGTGAGGTAAAGAATGGACAGGAAGCTGAAGCTTGGCTTCTTGGTATTAAGAATTATTTTCAAGTGCATGACTATTTAGGAAACATGAAGGCAAGAGTTTCCATATTCAATATGAATGGAAGAGCATCCATTTGGTGGGAACACTTCAAGCAAGTAAAGAATATCAGTGAAAGGAGACTAAAGTGGAAACAGTTCAAGAAGTATTTTAAGCAGAAATACCTATCTGACAGGTATTATGATGACAAGATTAAGGAGTTCCATGAGCTGAGATTGGGATAGTAGACCATGGAGGAGTATGCAAACAAGTTTTTGGAGCTGTTGAGGTATGTCTAGTACATCAGAGATGAAAAAGTGAAGGTCCATTGTTTTCTGAGTGGATTACCTCAGTCTTACAAAGATAAGATTGAGTTTTATGAGCCTAGAACTCTTGAAGAAGCAATAAGGAAGGCTAAGTATTGCTATGAGCAAAGCAAAGGTAAACCTGATTACCATAAGGCATGGAAGGACAAGAAGAACGAGAAGTTTGACCAAAGGAAGAAAGGTTTCAAACCTTCTAATTTCCGAAATCAACAGAAGCAGCCATCTCAAGCTGCGAGTAAGCCAGTTGGAATGACCGAAGAAAAGCCTAAGGATCCACAATAGAATAGAGGGCCGCTTCAATGTTGGAAATGTGGAGGACCCCACATCCGCAGAAATTGTCCACTCGAGAATGAGAGTGCAAGACCAACTTATAATATTCAAGAAGCAGAAGCAGTGGGTCAAGTAGCAAGGGCAGTTCCTAGGATTTATGCAGCACTGGAGGACCACCAGGCAGATCACCAGTCAGCTATGGTTGAAGTAGCAGGTAAGATTGCTGAGCAATCTGTTTCTATTTTGATTGACCCTGGTTCTACACACAGTTACATTACTCCTAGAGTAGTGGAAATTTGTGCTTTTAAGAAAATAAAGCATAGGAAGTCTTGGTTAGTTTAGCTAGCCACTAGAACTAAGAGGAAAGTCAGTGAAGTGGTAGAGAAATGTCCATTGGTCATGAATGGATTGGCCACTTGTGTAGATCTGAATGTTCTACCGCTTGGTTCCTATGGTGTTCTCATTGGAATGGATTGGTTAGAAGCTCATAGGGTGAAGCTTAATTACTACAATAAGACTTTTGAATGCTTGAATAAAGAAGGGAACCTAGTAGTTGTGAAAGGTATTCCAAAGGTGATTTCAGTATGGTAGGTTTCAGCAATGCAGTTGAAGAAGTTCTGTAGGAAGGGTTTCCATTTGTATGCAGCTCTGATTTTGGAGGAAACGAGAGATGAAACTCTGAGGTTGGAGGACTATCGGGTGTTACAGGAATTCAGGGATGTGTTTCCTGATGAGATTCCAGGGCTTCCTCCAAAGCGGGACATTGATTTCACAATTGAACTTGTGCCAGGAGCGGCACCAGTGTCCAAAGCACCCTACAGGATGAGTACACCGAAGATGCTAGAATTGAAGATGCAACTGCAAGAGTTGTTGGACAAGAAGTATATTCGGCCGAGTGTGTCTCCTTGGGGAGCACCAGTTCTGTTTGTGAAGAAGAAAGATGGTACACTCAGGTTATGTATTGATTACAGACAGTTGAACAAGGTTACTGTGAAGAATAAGTATCCTTTGCCTAGGATTGATGACCTCTTTGATCAAATGAGAGGAGCAAAGGTATTTTCCAAGATTGACTTGAGGTCTGGTTACCATCAGGTAAGGATCAAGGATGAAGACATTCATAAGACCGCCTTTAGGACAAGGTATGGGCACTATGAGTTTGTAGTGGTACCATTTGGTCTCACAAATGCGCCAGGTACATTTATGTGCCTTATGAATAGTGTCTTGAGCAAGTATTTGGACAAGTTTGTTCTTGTTTTCCTTGATGACATTCTTGTTTATACTAAGAATGAGGAAGAGCATGAAGAGCATTTGAGATTGACATTACAAGTGCTAAGGGAACACCAGTTGTATGCAAAGCTGAGCAAGTGTGACTTCTATAGAGATAGAATTCAGTATTTGGGTCACATTATCTCAGAGGAGGGTATATTTGTGGACCCTAAAAAGATAGAAGCCATTATGAATTGGCCTACTCCAAGAAATGTGACAGATGTAAGATCTTTCATGGGACTTGCAGGATACTATAGGAGATTCATTGAGGGATTCTCCAAAGTTGCACACGCCATCACTTCTTTGCAAAAGAAGGGGATGAAGTTCGAATGGACATTGAGGTGTGAAGAAAGCTTCCAACAGTTGAAGAACCTTCTCACCAGTGCACCAATATTGAAGGTTGCAGATCCAGAGAAAGATTTTGTGGTATGTACTGATGCATGTGGACAAGGGCTTGGAGGAGTCCTTATGCAGGACAACCACGTGATATGTTATGAGTCAAGAAAGCTGAAGGAGCATGAGAAGAACTATGCCACTCATGATCTAGAGCTTGCAGCCATAGTACATGCTCTCAAGATGTGGAGACATTACTTGATGGGTAGGAGATTTGAGCTCAGAATAGACCATTGTGGTTTGAAGTATCTATTTGATCAGCCTACTCTGAATGTTAGGCAAGCAAGATGGCTGGAGTTTTTATGTGAGTTTGATTTTGAAATCAAGCACATAAAGGGAAAAGAGAATAAGGTAGCTGATGCACTCAGCAGGAAAGTGCAAGAAATGCATGTGGCATCTCTTAGTATTTGCCAATCAGATTTGAGGCAGTAGATTGTTAATCATGTTGCTGGAGATGAATTGTATGAGCAGGTAAAAGACAAATTGCAACAGCAAAGTCTTGAGAAGAGGTATGAGGGATATAAATTGGAAGAAGATGGACTTCTCACTTATAAAGGAAGGATTTATATTCCAAATGTAGCAGATTTGAGGAGATTTGTTATGGATGAAATCCATCAAGCTCCGTATTCTGGTCACCCAGGATATCAGAAGACAATTGCTACAGCTAGAAAGCAGTACTTTTGGCCAGGTATGAAAAAGGATATGGCTGAGTACATTTCAAGGTGTATGAAATGTCAGCAGGTAAAGGTTGAGCGTCAACATCCAGCAGGTTTGTTGCATCCTTTACCAGTTCCAGAATGGAAATGGGAAGTTATCTCCATGGATTTTATTAGAAGGTTGCCGATGACTTGGAGACAACATGATTCTATCATGGTTGTGGTGGACAAGTTGACTAAGGCAGCACATTTTATACCAGTTAAGTCTACGTATGAGACCGGCGATATTGCAAAGATCTTCATGAAGGAGATATTCAAATTGCATGGATTGCCTAAGGCAATAGTATCTGACAGAGATGTCAAGTTCACTTCCAACTTTTGGAAGGGGTTGTTTGCAGATTTGGGTACAAAGCTAAACTTCAGCACCGCATACCATCCTCAGACAGAGAGAGTTAATCAGGTGCTTGAAGACATGCTTCGCATGTACGTGATGGACAAACCAACCAAGTGGGAAGATTACTTACACTTGGTAGAGTTTGCGTATAACAATGGACATCAGGCATCCTTGGGGATGAGTCCGTATGAAGCTTTGTATGGAAGAAGGTGTAAGACACCAGTGACTTGGGATAATCCAGTGAATCGGATTGTGCTTGGACCAGAATTGCTCAAGGAAATGCAACAAGAGGTTGTAAAGATCAGGCAGAAGCTGAAAGCAGCACAGGACAGGCAGAAAAGCTATGTAGATAAGCATAGGGTGAACAGAGAGTTTAGTGTTGGGGATCATGTTTACCTCTGAGGGCAAGGAAGAGTTCCTTGAAGCTTGGCAGTTGTGCCAAGTTGTCACCAAGATACTATGGGCCATTTGAAGTGCTTGAAATAATAGGGCCAGTTGCATATAGACTTGCATTGCCTGCTAGCACTAGAGCTCATAATGTTTTTCATGTTTCTTTGCTTAAGAGATATGTACATGATCCTAACCATGTGATAAATTGGGATGTGATTCAGGTGGAACCCGAGGGAGAGTTTCAAATTGAGCCAATGCGCATCCTCGACAGGAAGGTCACAATGCTCCGGAACTGAGCCATAGGTTAGGTAAAGGTGCAGTGGGAGCACCTCGGACCTGAAGAGGCTACATGGGAGCTGGAGGATGCCATGCGATTGACACATCCATTGTTTTTCAATTCTGCGGAACACTGAGGCGATGCCAGTGTAGCATTTTGTTCAATTTTGTAAGCACTGAGGACAGTGCTATTGAAGGGGGAGGGGAATGTAATGTCCCGGTTTTGACCCCATTACATTAGATGTATATGATGTATATATTGTAATGATCATGGTGTGGAGCTAAAGGCCAAGGCCCCACCATTGATCGGTAATGCTATGTTTTGGATTCAAATTGTCACCGATTGTATATCGAGGCATGCAGCATATATTATGATGGTCATCATGTAAAATATGCATCTACAATTAATTGAAATAAACACAACCAGCTACGGTCCTGGCAACTAAATCGAAAGGGGCATGATTTTCACAAGGATAAGGATATGGGGAAAAAGCAAAATGTCTATGAGAAGACCCATCAAGCTGTCAACTACCTTTCTTGTCTTTTTCCCCAATCATTTATTTCTACCAGAATGTGGTTGAGTTAGTTATTGCATGGAATGGGAAGAGTATGGGCAAAAAAATTCGAATTGGGCAGAGAACCATTTTTTGAAAAACGTGATCTGAATTCCTTGGCAAGGAAAATGCCCAAAAACGTATGCCATTCTGCCATGCATCCACGTTTTCCATTTTTCCTCACCATTCTCCTTCACGTTGGGGATTTTGGGAGCAGCTGGAGTTTTTCCTGTGTTTTTTCATTCCACGTTTTTGGTGGTTGGCTTCATTTTTCCCATGGATGGGAGGTCGTTTTTGTAGTGCTGTGGATTGGGCTGTTTTCCTCACGTTTTGGGAGCTGCTGGTGCATTTTCCATTCACGTTTTTGTAGCTTCATGTGTTTTTACCATGGCTGTGAAGGGCCATTCACGTTTTTGTAGCTTCATGTGTTTTTACCATGGCTGTGAAGGGCCATTCACGTTTTTGGCTGTCTCACCGACTATTGGTCCCACACACAAACTATTTGGGGCGTTTTTCCCTGCTGTGAATTGTGCTCACTGATAAGCTTCAGGACTGTGTGTTTTCCCCCATGTTGTGAGTCATTTTTGCTGTTACGTTTAGGGACTGTTGTAGATGGGTTGAAGTCATTTTTCCCTGGTTTAAGCTGTAATAGCTAAATTAATTGTTGGAGTGCAATGGTTGGTCTTCGGACTGTGAGAGGAGTAGAGATGTTGGCTTAGATTTGCTTGATAAACCTGGTGGCTGGAAACCACACAGACAGAGCTAGAGGGATGGCCTTCTTCTCCATCACCCCTGAATAGCACTAGAAGGGAATGCAGGGATTGAGGGACTGTGTAGCAGAGAAGGGACTGATTCCTTGTGTTGGGTGTGGATGGCTGTCTTAGAGGTCAGGCTAGTTCTAGTGTAGGTGTTCTTGGCTCTGTAATGAGCTCACCAGCTTAGCAAATTGCCTTCATCAGCTCCTTAATGGCCTGATAAACCCAACTTTGTTGGCTTGGCTATGTTTTTTGTGTATCCTGGTTATGTGTAAGCCTGCTAGTTCCCTTATTCCTTGGAGAATCATGCCCAGCTTGGGGGTGGTAGCGCTGCTGAGAAATTAAGGAGCACGCTGGCCTATGGTTGGGTGGAACGTTGCAGCGACGTAGCTGGTTGCGGAAGAAGTTCTTCATAAGATAAGTGCTCTGTCCATTTTACTTCTGCAACTGTAAATTCTGTTAATGAAAATGAAATGAACATGTTGAAAGAATGCTTGTTGGAATGTATGATGTTTCCGCTATGGCTAATAGATAATTGCATCTGTGCATGATAATTTCTCATATGTGCATAATTAAGTTCAATGCATACGTTTAAGCATTCTATTTTTATGCAATTTTTAAGCCTATACATGTTCATGGGGCGGTTATCCCGGGTGTTTGAAGCTGGTAGTCGTGTCCTCTTTGCCGGTCGGAGGCATGGGGACGTGACAGAACAGGTCATTTTGAGCATAGTTCTTATTCCATTCCAAGCTCGTTAAAAAATGAAGCAGATACCCTGAGCATTCTTTCAATTGATCATCGAGCTTGTTAAAAACATTGAGATGGTTTTGAGCTTAATTTTCATTTTTCGTGCTCTGGTTAAAAACATGAAAACTGGTTTGAGCTTACTTTTCATTTTTCATGCTTTGGTTAAAACATGAAAAGTGGTTTGAGCTTAATTTATTGCCTTTTCGTGCTCTAGATTCAAACATGAAAAAGGTTCTGAGTGCCTTTTATACCTTCAGCATGCTCGTTAAAAACTTAGTGAAGAGGTATTGAGTATACTTTTACTGTTTTTCAAACTCGTTAAAATTGGATTATGAAAAAGGCAAACCTTATTGGAGTCTTCTTTAAGCTCTTTTCGGACTCGTAAAATGTGAAAATCTTGTTGATTGAACTTGTCTTCTTCACGCTCATAAAAGGAATTGAAGAATAGTCTTCCTGGTGATAGTTTACCTCTTTTTCGGACCAGGGGGCACTACTTACAAAAAAGGTACGCTTCAGCCAATCATGATTGGAAGAGTTCTCTAAGGTATTCTTTTATACTTTTTCGGGCCCTAGAGACTAAATTATATGAAAAAGGACACTTCAAAGTCTCTTTTAGTTTGTTCAGACTCTCTAAAAATGAACTACGCCGAGTTTTCTTTCATTGGACTCATTAAACTAAACATTAAAAGACCCCATTTTGGGAACGAACCCATCCTTTCTCAGGTTTGTAAAACATACGAGTTTGGACTTGTCCAAAGGATGAGCTATATCAAGTGTTTGTTACCCTATTTGAACTCATAAAAACAAAAATAGGCACTCATAAATCATGATGGGGAATTTAAGGGAAAGGCAAATACATTTCATTTGCAATAATGGTAGTTATTAATCACCTTTGAACATGGCACTTGTCTGAATTTCATTTAGTTAATTGGGTATTCATCTTGTCTCTAAGTCAATCCACTTTCATGAGTCATGTCACTCCTTTGAGTCTTCCAAATAATTCATTGTCCATTATCGCATTGTGTTCCGCCTCGTCAAGTCAATGCTGCCAAGTCTTCGGTCATGCCACCCGATGTTCAAAGGGAAGTCAAGCTGAGATTTTACAGATAGAGTCAAAAACAATTTTTTGTCAGTTACTTTTGAGTTAGTCCTATGGTTACATCATACTCAAAATTCCAGAACTGTGTTCCTAGTTTCAAGTCTTCGATGTGGGATTCATCATGGGCCTCCTTCGATGAGGCTATTCCTGTCAACATTAGCTCATCATCCAGGAATTATTCTTAGAAAAAAAAAGATAGTACATTGAGGTCTATATGCATTAATGACAGATTCTCTTGCTCTCGACATAGGTTCACATCATTGACCTTTGATCAAAATATTCGACTAAGTGTTCGACACTAGATAATCTACTCACACTTAGTAGATTGTACTAGGGTACCTTTGGAATCATTGACATCAATGGTGGTCTCCCTCACATATGTTAATGGTTCACATCATTAATCGGTAATCAAGTGGTTTCTACCATGTTCAACATCAAATAATTGTACTCACATGGATAGAATTGTACTTTGTGGAAGACGAGACGAAGACCCTGGGTATCTGTTAAAAGTGCTCATTTCTTTCCCCAAATTGCGATGGAGTATTTTGTATGAGTCCTAGCATGGATACACATTTGTATGTCCATGGTTGTGCTCAGGTTTGCATCTGTATGACATAGATCTACATTCTATGTCTGGTAGCTCTGTTCAAATTTGAGTTTTTTTGCATGGATCTACGGTGTATTTTAGTAGCCATGAATTTCTTTGTATCTCACATGGATCTGCATTGTATTGGTTGGCAGCCATGTTGTGACTCATTTGGGACATGTATCAAAATGTGTTGCAAAACGTTTGTGATGTTTGAGAAGTTCCAACCATTGGACCTTTGCCTTGGGACTATACCTTGTTCTTTCAAATTATTATGCCTATCGTTTCCCTCTAGCCATCATACTTTGGGGGGGAATCTCTGTTATACTGAAATCTCATCACCCTCATGTTATGAGATAGGTATTCCCTTGTCTACTGCAATCCCTCAAAGTTTTCCTTTGAGAAATGAAGGTTCAAATTATCCCCTTCCAAATTTTCCTTGTTTTGAGTTGGTAATGCTCCTCTTCCATTGACAAGAAGCGTTACCTAAGTCAGCAACGCTCCTGATACTTGAGAAAAGAGTGATGCCACCACTCTTTCCCTTACTTCAAGAAGTTTTACCCCCTTAACACCGCCTGTTTGCTTCATTCAAGGAGCGGTGCTCGAGTTTTCAAGGAAAAAAAGGAAGCTTCAAGAAGATTCTCAAAGCTTTCCTTCATGGACCCTCATCCCTATGGTTTAGGACCAGATGGAGCTCGAGATCCCCCCTTTTAGGATCTTATCTCCACCTCATCCATGAGATCCTCAACCATACCTATCCTCCCATTCCTTTAAATACTAGCCCATCTCCCATGCGAGAAGAAATGAAGAATTGTGTTGCATACCCACACTCTACCAAAATAATTCTTGAGCTCTTGGAGCCAAGGTGAAGTTAGAGGAAAGGATCCATTGGAAGGAACTCTCAACACCAAGGCATAAAGGTTGTAGTCTCTCCAATCATTTATAATAAAAAATGTCTTTTCTTTCCCATATTCACTATTTCATGTGTATGTATTTCTTGATTCCTTGGTCACGAGCATAGATCTAGTTGATTATCTTGTATGTTGTCATGTTTTTCTTGTTGTCTTCCATATTTTATAGGTTCTTCTGTGAGGATAGCGAGGACAAACTTTGAGAGAAGTATCATGGCATTTCATTCAATTGATTAACCAGATCTAGGGGAAGTTTAACATTTGGTGTTTGTGTTTTGTTCTAGATATGAACCATTTAGACTAGGGAACTAGCACTTGTCTACAGGAGGTGTATATTTCCAGCTAACAAAAGTGGTGACCATACTCAGGAGCTAGCTAGACTACCCTGAATGTGCCTCATGTTCTTGTGATGCCTTCCCCTTCTTCTATTTATCTTCTTCCCATCATAGGTAAAATTAGGGGCATGGCTCCAATCTATGGACATCATACTATAGTTAAGCCAGTAGATTTTATGTAATGGGGGAAACCTACCAACCTCTGGATATCATGTTGGGTAGGATCAAGTTTGAGAGAATAGTTATTTTCTATGTCAAGCTCTTTAAAAAATGAATCAGGTTTGTGAGCATAGTTACCATTATGTGCCAAGCTCGTTAAAAAATGAAACAGGTGTCTAAGAGTATAGTTCTTTTTTTGTGTCAAGCTCGTTAAAAAATGAAATAGGTTTGTAAGCATAGTTCCCATTATGTGTTAAGCTTGTTAAAAATGAAACATATGTATGAGAGCATAGTTATTTTTCTATGTCAAGCTCATTACAAAATGAAACAGGTTTGTGAGCATAGTTCCTTTTATCTGTGTTAAGCTTGTTGAAAAATGAATTAGATGTCTGCGAGCATAGTTCCCATTTTGTGTCAAGCTCATCAAAAAATGAAATGGATGTCCTCAAGAACAGTTATTCTCTATTTCAAGTTTGTGTAAAAATGAAACAAGTCAACTTGAGTAGTGTTTATTCTTGATTTCATGCTCATTAAAAAAAAAACCAACCTTGAGTAGAGTTCCTTATTTGTGTCAAGCTCATTCAAAAATGAAACGAATTTCTTCCATTGTGTCAAACCTTGAACCTTCATTTCATCTACCTGTATAACTTGATCCTCTTTCTTCATCTATGTCTGGTGAACCTTTTCCTAGCAGTAACCGTGATTTAGTTGAATGATGAATAGAGTAGGAAAACTAAATGAATCCAAACTCTTTATGTTGTGGTTATTATACTTGACAGTTATGTTGGGGGAAAGTACCAACCACGGGACATCATGTTGGTAAAATCACCCATCAATGGGATTCATTTTGAGCATACTTTGTTTTAGTTTCGAGCCCGTTACACCATGAAACAAACCTTTGAGCATAGTTTACCTTTTTTGGTTTCAAGCTTGCATAAAAATGAAACCATTCCTAGGAATAGTTCATTTTCTATTTCAATCTCGTTAAAAAATTAACTAGGTTTCCTTAAGCATAGCTTACCTTTTGGTTTCAAGCTTGCATAAAAATGAAACCATGTTTCAAGCATAGTTATTTTCTATTTCAAGATTGTGCAAAAATGAAACAGGTCATTTTGAGCATAGTTCTTATTATGTTCCAAGCTTGTTAAAAAATGAAGCAGATACCCTGAGCATTCTTTCAATCGATCTTCGAGCTCATTAAAAACAGTGAGATGGTTTTGAGCTTACTTTTCATTTTTTGTGCTCTGATTAAAAACATGAAAACTAGTTTGAGCTTACTTTTCATTTTTCATGCTTTGGTTAAAACATGAAAAGTGGTTTGAGATTACTTTATTTCCTTTTCGTGCTTTGGTTAAAACATGAAAAGTGGTTTGAGCTTACTTTATTGCCTTTTCATGCTTTGGATTCAAACATGAAAATGGTTCTGAGTGCCTTTTATACCTTCAGAGTGCTTGTTAAAAACTTAGTGAAGAGGTATCGAGTATACTTTTACTGTTTTTCAAACTTGTTAAAATTAGGTTATGAGAAAAGGAAACCTTAATGGAGTCTTCTTTAAGCTCTTTTTGGACTCTTAAAATGTGAAAAGATTGTCGAGTGAACGTGTCTTCTTCATCCTTGTAAAAGGACTTGAAGAGTCATCTTCCTGGTGATAGTTTACCCTTTTTTCAAACCAGGGGGCAGTACTTACAAAAAAGGTACGCTCCAGCCAATCATGATTGGAAGAGTTCTCTAAGGTATTGTTTTATACTTTTTTGGACCCTAGAGACTAAATTATATGAAAAAGGACCCTTCAGAGTCTCCTTTAATTTGTTTAGACTCTCTAAAAATGAACTACACTGATTTTTCTTTGATTGGACTCATTAAATTAAACATTGAAAGATCCTGTTTATGGAACCAACCCATCCTTTCTCAGGTTCGTAAAACATATGAGTTTAGAATTGTCCGAAGGACAAGCTATATCGAGTGTTTGTTACCCTCTTTGAACTCGTAAAAATGAAAAGAGGCACTCATCAATCATGATGGGGAAATTAAGGGAAAGAGAAATACATTTCATTTGCAATAATGGCAATTATTAGTCGCCTTTGAACATGGCACTTGTTTACATTTCATTCAGTCAATTGGGTATTCAGCTTGTCTCCAAGTCAATCCATTTTCATGAGTCATGTCACTCCTTTCAGTCTTTCAAAGAATGCATTGTCCATTGTCGCATTGTGTTTCACCTCGTCAAGTCAATGATGCCAAGTCTTTGGTCATGTCATCCAATGTTCAAAGGGAATTCATGTTGAGATTTTACACCTACAGTCAAAAACAATTTTTTGTCATTACTTTTGATTCAGTCATATGGTTACATCATACTCAAAATTACAGAACTTTTTTCCTAGTTTCGTGTCGTCGATGTGGGATTCATCATGGCCCTCCTTCGACGAGACTATTCTTGTCGACATTAGCTTATCATCCAAGAATTAGTCTTAGAAACAAAAATATAGTACCTTGAGTTCTGTATGCATTAATGACGGATTATCTCACTCTCAACATAGGTTCACATTATTGACCTTTGATCGAAAGATTCGACTAAGTGTTAGACATGAGATAATCTATTCACACTCAGTAGATTGTACTAGGGTACCTTGGAAATCATTGACATCATTAACGGTTCACATCATTGACTGGAAATCAAGTGTTTTCTACCATTTTTGACATCAAATCATTGTAATCATATCGATAGAATCGTACTTTGTGGAAGACGAGACAAAGAACCTGGGTATCTGTTAAAAGCACTCATTGCTTTCCCCAGGTTGCGATGGAGTATTTTGTAGGATTCCTAGCATGGATACACATTTGTTTGTTTGTGGTTGTGCTCAGATTTATGTCTGTATGACATCGATCTACATTGTATGTATGGTAGTTATGTCCAAATTTGAGTCTTTTTCACATGGATCTACGCTGTATTTTAGGAGCCATGAATTTTTTGTATCTCACATGGATTTGCGTTTTATTGGTCAGCAGCCATGTTGTGAGTCATTTGGGACATGTATCAAAATGTGCTTCAGAAATTTTGTGATGTTTGAGAAGTTCCAACCATTGGACCTTTTCCTCGGGACTATACCTTGTTCTTTTAAAGTATTATGTCTATCGTTTCCCTCTAGCCGTCATACTTTGGGGGTCATCTCTGTTATACCAAAATTTCTTCATCCTCATGTTATGAGATAGGTATTCCCTTTTCTACTCCAATCCCTCAAAGTTTTCCCTAGAGAAATGAAGGTTCAAATTATGCCCTTGCAAATTTTCCTTGTTTTGAGCTAGTAACGCTCCTCTTCCATTGACAAGAAGTGTTATCTAAGTCAGGAACGCTCTTGATACATGAGAAAAGAGTGGTGCCACCACTCCTTCCCTTACTACAGGAGGTGTTACCCCCTTAACTCCGCATGTTTCCTTCATTAAAGGAGTGGTGCTCGAGTTTCAAGGAAAAAAGAGAAGCTTCAAGAGGATTCTCAAATATTTCCTCTGTGGAGCCTCATCCCTATGGCTTAGGACCAGCTGGAGGTTGAGATCCATGCTTTTAGGATATTATATCCACCTCACCCATGAGATACTCGACCATACCTATCCTCCCATGCCTTTCAATACTGGCTCATCCCCCATGGGAGAAGAAAGGAAGAATTGTGTTGCATACCCACACTCTGCCAAAATAATTCTTGAGCTATTGGAGGCAAGGTGAAGTTAGAGGAAAGGATCCATTGGAAGGAACTCTCAACACCAAGGCATAAATGTTGTAGTCTCTCCAATAATTTATAATAAAAAATGTCTTTTCTTTCCCATATTCACTATTTCATGTGTATGTATTGCTTGATTCCTTGGTCACGAGCATAGATCTAGTTGATTATCTTGTATGCTATCATGTTTTTCTTCTTGTTTTCCATATTTTACATGTTCTTATGTGAGGATATCAAGGACAACCTTTGAGACAAGTATCATGGCATTTCATTCAAGTGATTAACTAGATCTAGGGGAAGTTTAGCATTTGGTGTTTTTGTTTTGTTCTAGATCTGAACCATTCATACTAGGGAACCAGCTCTTGTCCACGGGAGATGCGTATTTATGGCTAGCACTCTCTCTCTCATAGTAAATTGCAGCCTATACAAATATGGAAATACCTTAATCCATGTGGCATCTACATTTTCCTCAAGCTGAAAAATATAAACATAAGAAAAGCAATTTCTAATTAAAGAAAACGACAGAATTGGAAACTCTCTATGGTTGGCACATGCATGTTGTATGAATACTTGTGCCTATACCTCTATATACATAACTATTGAGGTAGTTCCTAATAAATGGGAATATATCAAAGCTCCCTTGTTATCTTTGAACAAGTATCAAAGCTATTTGAAACTGTTGAGTGCCGCAATGGATATACTCGTCACTAATGCCCCATGACTATGGGAGAATCACTCATTGAGGAACATGTGAACTAACATGCCCTCTTTGTAAAAAAAGTGTTTTCCACCAAACCAAGTCTCTCCCTCAACATTTGAAACATCCCCTTACCTAGGGTATTGGTCAAACTATCTACCACCTACAAATCTGAAGAACATACTCAAGAATCTTTGATCCCTTCTGAATTTTGTCTCTAAGGAAATGGTGTTGAATATATTTGTGTTTGAAGTGATCATGGAATACTGGTTTCTTAGAGAGTTTGATATAACTATGATGGTTAGAGTATACCATAGTGGGCTCCAACATCTAATTGAAGATCTTTTATATTATCTTGTGAAGCAATATGGCTTCACAACTAGTAGAGATGGATGCCATATGCTCTGCCTCTATAAAACTAAGTGTAATTATTTCCTTTACCCTGTTGAACTAAGATATCATACATAACCCCAAGATGAAACAACAACTCGAAATGCTCTTTGTAGTGTATACATTTTCTACCCAAATAGATATGCAACCATCTTCAATTTTCCCAAGTGGTGGAAACAAAATGAGAAGTCGTTGGAGTACACATGTATGGTATTTGAATTGGTCAGGGTATTAATTGAAAGCATAGAGAGTATGTAAGAGGAATAAACATGGCAGGATCGTAAGAGATATCATGGGTAACCAGTGACTATGAAGCCCCTCTTTATTTTACTACTAGCACCCTTCATTTACGCACCTTCATAAAGGTGTTCTATCAATACCCACCTTCAACACTTTTCAATTTCATTTATACAACATTTAAGCTGTCGTTAAATGACGATTTCTTCTTGGCGTGGGCTACCTAGGGTATGTTGTCAGTTCCCAACAAACTGTCAACTTTTTTTAGTTAATCCATGTGTAATATATAATGCTTTGTGTGTATGATATTTTCTCTTATCTTCCCTCCATAAATTGCAGTCAAGATTTTTTTGATAGCTTGGATTTGCCAACTTTTATTACTCCTTGTCGAGTTTTACCTATATTAGCTATTAAGCGATAGTAGATTATGTCATATCACCACACATACCTGTCATGTTGTACATCAATTCTCTAAATTCCAACTTTCTCTTTAACTCCAACAATTTATTGTGATCGCTGATACAGAGGAAAAATAAAAATCGAGAATTGTTCCACATGAATCCATGCAGAGGGATGCGTGTATCTCTTTTCTATGTTAATGAGTTGTTCCAAACTTCCAGTTTTAATTGTTGGAGAAAGTTATGTTGGAAATAATAGTTATGAACATCTTGCACAGTTAAACTCTCAAATTGAAACTAAACATATAGCATCTTCAAACCCATTTTGCAAAGGTTTTGAATTGTTTTTTCCACAAAAATATTTTAGTATCTATATTTGTAAGCACAAATATATTAGTATCTATATTTTTAAGCACAAAAACATTTGAGTATCTATATTTGGGATGTATGTATCATCACCCAGTCAGTTCGTGGGGTTGAGAGAAGGCATGCATTGTACAAAGGGGAGTAGGAAAACACACCAGTCCATACAAAGTCATCAACTGCACTCAAATCATGTGGCTTATGGAGTCTAAAGGTATAGGAGAGCGAAGGGATTTCTCTGTTTGATGGTTGCTTCCATCTACAGTATTTAGCAAATCTTTGGGGAAAATAAAGAAGGCTATTTATTGCATATTGAGAGAAGCAACTTCCCAATTTATTCACAGACCTGAAATCTCTTGCAAGTCTGAGTGTTTTGACCATATTTTACCAATGCAATGGCTATTATGAAATATTGTTTATATGCTTGTGTGTTGTGGGAAATTTTGTGGTTTTTACACAACATAACTCAAGTTGATATATTCCTTAATGGTAAAGTGTAATTCTTGTAATCTGAAACATCATTCCAATCCCCACAAACAAGAAACAACATCCAAACCAGATTATTTGTGAAAGGGAGAGTGACAACAATATGTATGAGAAGTGTTTGTCAAAATCCCACAATCAAGTGTGTCACTAGTTAGCATGTAAATCTCAGATCTATTCTAGAAATATAACCTACAGCAATATATTAACAGCGCTCAGTAGGTGTTTGATGAAACCTTACACCCAAAATACACTAATGGATAGGAATGTGAGAGGTACTCTAGTTGTCATCATATGTGTAATTATTATATTATTATCACATGCAATCCCTTTGATGGGGATTTCAATGCAATTTATGAATGCTTGATTGAGAGAAATGGAGGGATACGACAATAGAAGGGATTGGAGACTCTGCTTCTTGGTCAGGACTCGCATTGACTACACCTTTTAAAATAATTTTACATCATTGAGGTTTGTTAGTTACCATGTTTTGGAATTTTAGTTTATAATGTAACTTTATTAAAATCTTTTGTCAACTGTAGATATCTGTTCACTAGAAATAAAATTTTTAATATGTTTGGTCCTCTGGTTAATATGAGTCTAATGTCCAAAGGAATACTTGGAAACAGGTTGCATAGGGATACACCCCTCAATTGAAGAAAACAATTCTCATTGACTTTCTTTGTTTATTCCAACCCAAAGAACTAAGACATATTCAAATAGTCATTACTATGCAAATGTTGATTCTTCCTATGATGGTCCATGCCTTTCAAAATGGTCAAAATTGGGTTGTTATTGATTCTTCTATTATAGAAACTATCGCTGACAATATGTTGGATACAACTGGAAAGTTATTTAGTTATAAGTTCTTTGTTTTGAAACACTTTTCCATACTTTTCACTCTCCAACGGTATGTTAGGCAGTTTAGTTTCTCACCATTGTTAAGATTGATATCAAACATAAAAGTTGCAATTTTATTTATGTGTAATGTTTTGAGTAAGTGTTTTTTTACACGTCCTACGCACAATTTGATTTCAAATTATTGTACACTCTAGGTAAGTGTAGAGTACGATGATGCTTCAATGATAGATATTTTTAAGCTTGCAGTACTTTTGCTAAAACATCTCTAGTGTGTATCAAGGCTTATTACTCTGGAAGACGAGGCAGAATACCTTGAGAAAAAAATTGCTAATGGAGAGCGGTTTACATGCCCTATTTATAAATGTTTTATTTGCAAGTAGACAAAAAACAAGGAAGATGAAAATATGCAATTTTCCATTTGCCGATATTGTCCAAGAGCATATCATGGAAAATGCTTGCCAAAATCCATTCTATTTGAAGATACAGATGATGAACCATGGCGGGCTTGGGATAATCACATCCCAAATAGGATTTTAATATACTGCAGAAAACATAAAATCAAACCATATTTAGGAACACGAAAAAGGAATCACATAGTATTCCCAGGGGTGTATTCTATTGATAAGCAAGTCAAAATAAATCATGCAATTTCAGCTGAGCCTAGTGCTTCAAATTCCAATGGAAAAAGGGTCAAAGAGTCCCCTAAGCTCAACAAGGAAAAAATCCTTCAAAAACCTTCCGTGAAAAAAGAAAAGAGCACATTTAGTGAACGTGAAACTGCAGTTGTAAAAGTCCGTGGGCATTCTGAAATGTCAAAGAAGGTAACGAGGGAGAAATATATATCTTTTTCTGTGAAGAAGGAAGATACGATTTCTACTTTAGAGATAAGGAAAATTTTAAGTAGGAAGGAGAGTAAAACCAGAGATTTGGATCTTTTCAAGAATAAAACAGTCAAGGTTTTATATTCTTCTAAGACAAAAATTAAATAGCAAGGATCCACACAAGGAAATAGCACAAGGCAATAGCAAAACCATATTGCACTGGTCCACAAAAGGAAATAGCAATTAGACAGGGACATAGTTATAACGAGACAGTTGAGAAAAATGTGGTGATAGCTCAGACTGAGGTTCTCGATACAAATCCTCCCAATGACGGAGAAGGAAATTCTTTGTAGAAAATTGAAGGGAAATCCAATTTAGAAAAACACTCAGACAAATATTAGCAAGATTCTGGATTTGGCACAAAAATGGTTATCCCATATAGGGTTGATTACAAAGAAAATGAGAAAGAATCAAATTTCAAATCCCTATCTTCTGTACAAAGAGTAGATGAGTTTCAATGAAAAGACGGTTCATCTCTCAAAATCAAAGAGGAACACAAGGAATCCCCATATAATAGACATATTGCATATAAGATGAATCATTAAGATAATAGCTTTAATCTTATAAATTACAAGGTTGAAAAGGAAAAGGAATCTGATTTTTATGATCATGTTAAAAGTCTTGCAAATAAAATTTTGGAGCAGAATCATGGAAGGGGATAGGAAAAACGAGGCCATGATGATGAAATTGGGCGTAAGAAAAATCAGAAGGAAATGTCACCATCTAGAGAAAGAACAAACTGAGTAGAAAAATATGGGCTTGCTATACTAGCGACGGAATTTTCGTCGCTAGTACAGCAATCCCATCGATGAGTTGTACAAACAAGCGTTACTATAGCAATGGAACCTCGTTGCTACAATGACATCACATGGCAGGTATAAACATATTTTAAACATGTTCCTCCATCGCTATAGAGACAACAAAGTGTTGATATAGTAACGATGGAAGTGTTTCTATAGCGACGGAACCTCATCGCTACAGCGATGGTGCATCACTGGTATAAACATATTTTAAACATGTTCCTTCGTCTCTATAGCGACAACCAAGTGTTTCTATAGCGGCGATGAAAGTGTTGCTATAGCGACGGCACCTCATCGCTACAGCGACGGTGCATCGTTGGTATAAACATATTTTAAACAAGTTCCTCTGTTGCTATAGCGACAAATAAGTGTTGCTATAGAGACAATGGAAGTGTTGCTATAGCAACATGGAAGTGTCTCTATAGCGTCACAGTTTGATTCTTTAAAAAACCCATGTTTCATGTATTTTGTGTCACTATAGAGACTAACTATGGAAAGTGTTGCTACAATGACGAAAGAGTTGCCACAAAAAAAAGGGGTCATGTTCGTCGCTATAGCAACGCACAAGTGTTGCAATAGCAACGATTTTCCATGGGAAAAATGTGCACATGTACCAGTGATAGGACACATGTCATGGGAATTCCCAAAGAATAAACCTACAACTTAGAGGAATGCAAACATTGTTGAAGCTTGTGAGGATTCCAATGAAGAGGCAGAGATGAATAATCCTCTTGAGGAAGGACAATCTCTTATGATGAAGAGAGTGTTAGTAAAAACAAAGAAGAAAGTGCAAGAACCAGCCCAGAGAAAGAGTATGTTCAGGACTAAGTACAAGTCACAAGGGAAGTGTTGCAAGATTGTTATTGATAGTGGTAGTACAAATAATTTGATCTCCACAGAGATGGTAGAGAAGTTGGGATTGAAGAGGATGAAACATCCCACTCCTTATAAAGTGCCCTGGTTGTAGACATGACATCATCTCTTGGTGAATGAGCATTGCAATGTGGAGTTACAAATTGGTAATTACAAATATATGGTATTATGTGATATAATTCCTATGGATGTATGCCATATACTCTTAGGGAGGCCATCGCAACATGACAGGAAATTCAGTCATGATGGAAGGAAAAACATGTATTATCTAGAAAAGGATGGAAAGAGGCATACATTGTTACCTATGAAAGATCAAGTGGCCTAGGAAGATTTAGGATCCAATATTTTGTTGATGACTGGGAAGGAGCAATTGCAAGAAGTCAAGAAAGAAGAAGAACTTCATTTTTCCCTTGTTGGAAAACCAAATGTAATTTTAACTTCTACAAATTTAAATGATTTTCCTATTGAAGTTAAAATCTTTCTTGATGATTTTGTTGGTATTATTGTGGATGACTTAACAAATACTTTACCTCTTATGAGAAGTATTAGTCATCACATTAAAGTAATACCTGGTGGAATTTTGCCTAATAAGGAAGCCTACAAACGGATGCCTCAAGAGAATGAAGAGATCAAACAACAGGTACATGAGCTATTGGATAAAGGTTTGGTAAAATAAATTTTGAGTCCTTTTTACAGTACCCATTGTTCTTAGCCCAAAGAAGGATGGTGGATGGTGTATGTGCATTGACTCCTGATCAATCAATAAGATCACTATCAGGTACAGATTCCCCTTACCCAAAATTGATGATTTGATGGATTGTTTGAGTCGTTCAAAGTAATTTTCAAAGATAGATTTGAAAAGTGGTTATCATCAATTAAGATTAAGGGAAGGGGATGAGTGGAAGACTGCATTAAAGACTAGAAATTGAATGTATGAATGGTTAGTAATGCCATTTGGGCTTACTAATGCACCTAGAACTTTTATGATATTGATGAATGAGGTCTTGAAGGAGTACACTGAAAAATTTGTGATAGTGTATCTGGATGATATTATGATTTTCAGTTAGAATAAAGAAGAAAATTTGAGACAACTTAAATTGGTGTTGGAAACCTTGGAAAAGGAGAAGTTGTTGATAAATATGAAAACGTGAATTTTCCTGAAGAAAGAGTTGATTTATTTGGGATTCGTGGTTTCAGAACAAGGGTTGAAGATGGATCTAGATAAGGTGCAAGCAATTTTAAGTTGGTTGATTCCAAGGAATGCGTATGAGGTAAGAATTTTTCATGGTCTTTCAATTTTTTATAGAAAATTCGTCAAGAATTTTAGCCAAATTTTTGCACCCGTGATAGACACCTTCAGGGGAAGTTGACAACCTTTAAAGTGGACATAAGCAGTTGATAGGAATTTCAAATTATTGAAGAAGAAGATCACTGAGAAGCCTATTCTCGCTTTACCAAGTTTTAACAAGGTTTTTCAAGTAGCAACGGATGCTAGTGGGACAGCAATACGAGTTTTTTCTGAGTCAAGAATAGGGACCAGTAGCATACTTCAATAAGAAGTTGAATGAGGAAAAACTAAAGTATTAATCATATGACAAGGAGTTATATGTTGATTCCCAAATAGTTTGTGTTGTATTCATATAATCACTCTTTGTAATTTATAAGTAATCAACCTAAATTGAATCAAAGACATGCTAGGTGGGTGGAATTTTGGCAGAAGTTTACCTTTGTGATCAAGAATACAAGTGGAAAATCAAATAAGGTTGTTGATTCCTAAAGCTGAGTAAATTTAATCTTGCAGGAGATTAAGGCCAATACTTTGGGATTTGAAAATTTCGTTAATATGTATAAGGAAGATGTGGATTTTAAGGATGTATATGCATCCTACGAGAATCCAGTTTCCCACAATAGAATTCAATGGTTGGCCTATATGTTACAAGAATAATTCAACGGTTGGCCTATAATAAATTGTGCATTCCAAAATCTTCCATGTGAGAAAATCTTATACAGGAGAAACATAGTGGGGGGTTGTCATGTCATTTTGGACATGACAAAACATTTGCTCAGGTGAGTGCTTTTTATTTTTTGCCAGGAATGAATAATGATGTCAAGAAGTTTGTTGAACATTGCAGGATATGTTCACATTCCAAAGGAAGGAGACAAAACACTGGACTATATCAACCCCTACCTATTCCAACCAGACCTTGGGATTCCATTAGTCTATATTGTGTTCTGGGATTTCCTAGAACTCGGAGGGGGTATGATTCTATTTTTGTGGTAGTAGATAGGTTTTCAAAAATGGCTCATTTTATTGTTTGTAAGAATACCAATGATGCAACGCATATTGTTAACTTATTCTTTTCAGAAATTGTAAAGTTACATGGTTTTCCTTTCAGCATTGTGTTTGATAGAGATACTAAGTTTGTTGGTCATTTTTGGAGAGCTTTATGGATGAAATTGGGTACAAATATTAGTTTTAGCTCTGCTTATCATCCTCAAAGTGATGGTCAGACTGAATTGGTAAATAGGAGCTTGGGAAATATTTTGAGAAGTCTTGTTTATGAAAATCCTAAACAATTGGATTTAGCTCTTAATCAAGGTGAGTTTGCATACAATGGTTCATGTAACAGGAGTTCAAATATGAGTCCTTTTCAAATTGTGTATGGAATGCATCCAAGAAGATTCTATGAACTTAGAAATTTGAGAGGACAATAAAGGAGAAGTACAAATGGTGAATATTTTTCATCCAGTATGCATGAGCTAAAGAAAATGTTAAGAAGAAAGTGCAGGAAAGTACCAGGAAGTATAAACAGAGAGCATATGTGAAGAGAAGGGAAGTAAATTTTCAGGTTGGAGATTTAGTGATGGCCTATCTTAGGAAGGAGAGGTTTCCTAAGGGAACCTGTAATAATTTGAAACTCAAGAATATTGGACCTTGTAAAATTTTGAGGAAGTTTTCTACAAATGCATATGAAATAGAACTTCCTTCTGATCTTCAAATTTCTCCAATTTTTAAAGTTTCATATTTATATCCTTTTAAATATTTAGGTGTTCAAACAGAAGAAATGACCTCAGGTGAAGATGGTTCATTTATAGATTGGAAAGGACAATTACCACATAAATAAAAACCACATGTTGAATCTATACTTGACAAAAGAATTTCAAAGCATACTAGGAACAAAGATTATTTTCAATATTTGATCAAGTGGAAAGATCATCCATCCGAAGATGCAGCATGGATGACTGAACTGGAGATTGTCGAGTACAATGTAGACCATAAATAACTGATGAAGAATTATTTTCTTCCCCTGGAGTATGATGTAGGAGCATCAATTCAAAGTCATATGTTTTCTGATTGAGTGGGAAATGCTATTTTTCTGCTTCCATGTGATATTTTCTAGAAGATAGGGTTAGTTTTTAATGACTTGTAATTCATTTTCTAGATAGAATTTATTTTATTGTAATAATGGAAATTCTCCACAGATATCCTTGAATGTTGTAAGAGGTTGCTCGAGGATAGGATAGTTGTAGATTTACTTTCTTAGGAAATTTAGATCTTTCCTATTTGTATCTGACAGGTTTGATAAATTTCTATATTAAGTGTCCAATGTAATAACTAGAGATATAGATGCATATATGGCATACGTGAATGAGTTTGTGGATGAATGTACGCATGAATGGTTAATTTAATAAATAATGGTGTTTAATACTCTGCACATATGCGATTATCTGATGTCTCATTTTCAATAACCAGAAGTATGTTTAATTCTCTATGTATATGAGCCTTTATTATTGATAGAAATGTTTATATATTTCATAAAGATAGATATGTATTCATGCAAGTGCAACGGGAATGAATTGATCATTTCAAGTGAACAAATCGTATGTATTTTTCTGAGTTAAGATATATAATCTAGACATATATACGTTCGTAGATGAATTTCACAAAAGAAAAGTGTATAGGAATGAAGTTTTGCACTTGATCAGGGCTCAAGGCCACGAAGCGTTTTGCAAAAGATTGACGGTTCTCACGAGTTGCAGGAAGAGACTTGCGGGAGGTAAATTATGAAAGCCCATTTTTTGGAAAAGTGGGAAGGTGTATCTGCAATCCATAATTTGATTGTGGAAAGGACTGTTGTATCCACAAGATTGTGTAAGTCAATTTTTTGAAGATTGAGAATTGCATTCCCACAATCTGAAATACATAATTGCGAAAGGGATCTTTGCGAAAAGGAAATTGCAGAAATTGAGGTTGGCGAACCAAGCTTGCGGAAAGCTGGTTGTGGAAGCAAAGTTGTAGAATCTAGCTTGTGGAAGAAGGTTTTAATTAGCATTTTAAGATGATTAAGAGGATTTTAGGTCTGCTATCTCTTACCTTCCATCAAATTTCGACTAACACCTTTCCAATAGAAACAATTTGGATAGTTTGATTCTTTCATGTATATGTTAACAAGTGAGATGTAAAAAACTTCTATTTTGCGTACACCAAGATTCTAATTTTAGGATTTCAAGCTCAAAATTTATAATTACAAAAAGAACTAGATCCAAAAGTAATTGAAGATTAAAAAAATGCCATGAGATTCAAATTTAGAGTGATGTCAGGGTGATGAGATTTCTGCACTACACAATGACTTGGAAACAATATTTGAGGGGAAACAATCCGAAAGATAATACGCAATGACATTTTCATTGAAAAAATACGCACTTAAATGTTCAACTCTATCCCTTGGGAAACAATTTCACAAACACCTTGCCTCTCCACCCATATAATATCAATAATTCAAAAAAATGAATATGTCTACTTTTTCATATGAAATACCACATTCAAAAGCATGGTAGGTATGTTTGAAATGTAAAGAAAATACCATAGTATGTTCAAAGATCACTAATTTAAATTTGAATTAAGATTTTTTATATTATGTGTGCATGTGTTCAAACTTCAAATCGAAAGCAATAACGACTTGAGTTTCTTTAAGGATGAATAAAACCTTGATGGAGGTAAAATTCCTAAGAAGTTTCGACATGATGGAGGATCATAAGTTTGACATATGACTAGAATTCCTCAAATATAAGTTTGTTGGGATACAATCAAAATACTTTGTGACATTTTCAAGGATTAAATATAATTCCTCAAATATAAGTTTGTTGGGATACAATCAAAATACTTTGTGACATTTTCAAGGATTAAATAGTTTATGACATAACTTGGCATTCAATTTCGACCAATAGTTTATGATATAAAGTCATTTTGAATAAATATTTGAGTGAAATATATTGACAGTAGATATGTCTTAGTTTGCAAGTTTTAAATTTCCCCTCTAGAAAGCTATTTATTATTATAATTTCCACGTTTATGAGACATTTTTAAAAGTGCATTAATAATTGAGTATTTGTCATGTCTACTTTATTATGTATGTATGCATTGTTTCTATGTATATATCAACAACATGATTTCCATGTTGCATGAGATAGGAAGTGAAATTTTCAAGTCTTGATCGTATTGTTGGAAATTGCCATCAACTTCTACACTCGATGAAATCTAGATTTGGTGAGTGGTTATTGGATGATTGGTTTGATGGTAAGAAATGTGGTGGAGGGCCCACCTTTTACTAGAATTCAATGCATAGAATCTATGTAACATTGTGGTGCAAGAGGCACATGATCAATGTGAACAAAAATGGAAGAGTAAAGGTTTTTGAAGGCCAATATCAATCCCAAGAGTGGAATAGCTAAGTGTTCTTGTAACTCTTTTTAAACATAAGTTCAACGTAACTAATCCATAAATCACTTTGTCTTTCTTGGCAGCATGTCTGAAATCATGCCTTAATTATTCCATAGTTTTGACTAAGTATGTTATTAGTAGGATCCGTTCTCGTAACTCTTTTTAAACATAAGTTCAACGTAACTAATCCATAAATCACTTTGTCTTTCTTGGCAGCATGTCTGAAATCATGCCTTAATTATTCCATAGTTTTGACTAAGTATGTTATTAGTAGGATCCTTAATGTATTCATAATGTAGTATGACTTGATCAACTAAAATAGTCTATTTTATAATGCTCTATTTTTCATAAGTAAATAGAAAAATGCTCTAGTGAAAAGTATAAAAAAACAAGAAAAGGATTCCAAGGACAACATTGAAAATAAAATCCTACCACGTGACATTTGAAAAACTCTACCAAAAATTTCTAAAATTTACATATATGACATCTAAAGCTTATCATCCTTCGATATGTCTCATGGATATGAAATACTGTTCATATATTTATACATTTCTCAATGTACAATATTCTTTGGTTTCAGAAAATTACTAATATATGACATCTAAGTTTTACAAACTACTGAAGCAACATCACCTCTCCCGAGTCCCAATACATTGGACAAACTTGTTTCTTTCATATACAATTTTTCTAAGGGTTGTTATATTTATATAAGGCTGTAATTTTGTAATTCTATTTGCTTCTTTGTTGGAGCATATTATTTGTTGTTTTGCAGTTAGATTTCAAAGAAGAAGATGAGTTGTAAGAGATATCTATTTATTCTCTTAATATTGTTATGATTTCATATTTGGGATGGTGTGTGTATTCATGGTTTTTATTCAATAATGTTGTCCCATTCTTCCATACTCTCATCTTTGATGTCATATACCAATGCAAGTATGTAATGGTGGTGTTGGTCTATATTTATGAGAATTTTTTCTTGATTGTTATTGATATTCCATACCTATTATGATTGGTGATCATTACTTCTTAGTGATTTTGCTTCACCTTCATTCATTTGTAGTCAAGTCCCTAGTTAGCACTTTAATTATTAATGTAGTTTCTATATGTATTATGAAGCCTATACTTACAAATCCATCAAGAGCTTGATAATGGAATTTTGAGATTGAAGCTAAGATGCATATTAATCCATTTGATGGGAACCTCAATGTTGAAAATTTGTCATGATTTTAAATGAGTTTTCAAATATTTGTATATTAAAAGAATCTAATTCATTAATTTCTAACATCAAAAAGCCCCAAGGGTTAACTCTATTGGTTGGTTCTAACATACGTTGTTATGGTTATAGAGAATAGGAAAAAAAATCCTTTGTGTTATTGCTATTTATATGGGTGCATGAGTGGTAACAAAATCACCAAAATGGCCTTATATTTCCTAGAAAGTATTACATACGAAATTCCAATTTTAAAAAGAATTTCACGTAAATTTTAACATTAATGTTGATCAAGCATGATATATTCAATTCCAAGCACAACAATTTAACCTTATACAATTCCATCAATCCCAATTATTTTAACAACCTACCAAAAGAATCCAAAACTTCAAACCAACCACATTTTACAAAAAGGATAAGATGAAATCATTGGGATAAGACCAAAGGAAATGCCATATTATAAAGTAAATCTCGAGCAAAAATAAAAGGAAAATACATGATTGTAGGAGATTACATGGAGATTACAGAGCATCAATATCAATTCAAAACTAGATGAAAATAATATTTATGATAAAATTTTAACTCCCATGATTTATAAAAGTATTCTCTTAGAGACTTTTGAGAATTTGTGAAGAGTTTTTCATTTGAAAAAATAAGAATCCATCTAATGTACTAGATGAAAATAATATTTATGATAAAATTTTAACTCCCATGATTTATAAAAGTATTCTCTTAGAGACTTTTGAGAATTTGTCAAGAGTTTTTCATTTGAAAAAATAAGAATCCATCTAGTGTGTTTAGCAACTAGAGAATTCCTACAAGTCATCTTGTAAAAAATTCATTGCCACATATGGTGGTTTACACTATCATTGATAAGAACTATATGCATATCATAACTTTGTGTCATATTCCTTGCATTTCTAATTTATGAGGACGAACAAAACTTTTGGACATGATTCTCTTCTCTCTCCTTTTACCAATATGCTAAGTGGAAATCGTTAATATGTGAGTAAGAAACTATTTTTATTAAATAAATAGAAAAAATAAACTATTAAATTTTCTCACCCTTTTTTCATTGTAAATAAAATAGAAGTCGTCCTTGGGGCTTGATTCCTATTCGAGTTCAATGTCAATGTGTTTTCTAACTTCAAACAAAATCCAATTTTCTTCCATGGACAATGTTTTGAAATGTGCACCATCTTTAAAACATCAATCAATATTAGAGGAGAATGGGTGTCATCATCGTTGTCTTTCTCTATTGGAATCAAAATCCAGTTTTCATTATTCCTTATTCACCTAAATCATCAAAATTTCAAAGAATCTGAGAGAGTTTTCATTTTTATTGAATATATGCAGGTTACAATCATGGTTGAAAAATTAATTAAAAAGTTGTAATATACAAAAAGTATACTATATTATTCGTTAATTTAATTATTAATTATTTGTGTAAAATTCGTCATTAGAAGGACACATTGTTTAGGGTATCTCTTTTTATATATAAGTCGCACGGATTTATTGTAAAGATCACCCATTCATTATTAAAAATATATATATTATCTATTATGATCATCATGTAAGGCTAGTTGTATCCATACAATTGGTATCAGAGCAGTTTTGTTGTTACCCTGTGCTAAAATAAGTTTTTCCTGGTTGAGTAAAAACGAATTTACAAGCTCATTGTTCCATTCAATTACTAAATATTTGAAGAAATAAAGGAAGTTCCTCGTGGGAGAGAAGAAAAAGGAAAAATAAGAAAGAAAAAAAAAAGGGAAAATGAAGTAAAAAGTAAGAAAGAAAATTCATCAACAAACCAGTCCATGGTTTTATAAAACCAACCCATAGTTTTATTTTCTAATTCTCTCATCTCCAATCTCTCTTCACAAATATCTCCCATCTTCATACTTCCATCCAAAAAAATATAAAATATTAGAAATATATTATTATTATTGATAATAATTATTATTTCAATATTATAATTCTCCAGCCTAAAAAAATCTATATAGTAATAATATCATTACTATAATATTATTAGTATCAATAATTATTATTATAATTTTAAAACCATAAATTCATACATACCATTACACCTTGTCCACCCCTTACCCTTTACTCATATTCCATACCATTACTCTTCACCAAAAATCTAATCCTTATCCATTCCTCCCAAAAATAATATAATAATAATAAATTATTATTATTAACTATTATTAATAACTATTATTATTATATATATTTTATTTTTCTTCCAAAAACTATTAATTTTTTTTAATAATAGTAGTATTGTTTCAAATAATAAATTATTATTATAAATATTATTTTTAATAGTTAGATTTTTGAAATAATTAAATCAAATCATTATTTTTATAGTGGAACTACCATGTTTATGTCTTTCTACGAGATCATGTGTAGCCAAAAACCTAGAATAGATGAAAAATTTGAAGACATAAAAAGAAGCCATCTTGAAGAGACTGAATAAAAAACACAGAGTTTGAAGACATAAAAAAAGCAATCGAAGAATTGAAAATGTTGATAATACAACGACGAGAAGAGGAATCTAAAAATCACATCGATAAAGAAAATCCATAGGCACATGAGTCCTACCCCTCAAGTGAGTTGAACAAAGAAGAAACATGTATGCCATATAAATTCTCAGGTGAGGGAAAGCAAGAAGAAGCATTAGATGATATTGATTAGGTACAACCCAAGACTGCTTTTACACCTACAACGAAAGAAGGGAATACGACCATAAATAAAATATCTATTATGACTCCCAAGCTCTTATATCAAGTAGGCATAGAAATTTCATCGACCCTTACAACAAAAGAAGATAATACGACCATAAATGAAGAAGGTATTGTGACTCCTGAGTTCTCAGGGAAAGTAGAGCTAGAAACTACATCTATAATCACAATAGGAGAATGGACTACAACCATAAAGGAAGAATCTATTGCAACTCTTGATTTATCAATTCAAGTAGAGATGGGAACTACATCTGCACTCACAACAAAAGAAGCAACTGTGACTCCCAAGTTCTTAAGTAAAGATGAACAATCTACGATGAAAAATCCAAAATATTCAAGCAGAGAAGAGTCTAGATTCGCTACTTCAACTAGAAAGGAAGGGAGGCCATGTTGATTGTCTCCTTATATCCCTCCTCAAAATTTATCCAGGCCACTAGACTCCGGGAGGGATAACAAAAAACACCCTAACTACAAACCTGAAAATACGATACTCAGTCAAAAATATGTATGTCTACCATAATTTCGCTACAAATTCTTACAAGGTAGGGAAGTAAGGAACATTAATATTCCATCTGAAAAAAGTACTTTAAGATATCCTTCCTTTATCATTTATTATGGAGATTCAAGACACATGGTTTCGATAAGGGAGGCCTTCTCCTCTCTTGATGATTCGATTGGTCCAAAAATTGTTTTAAGAGATGATTCTAAAACTAAAAGTAAAGGGAATGGTAGAATAGATATTTCCCATGGTTTCTTTAATAATGTTTTGTATGTCCCAGGTCTTGCTTCTAATCTCTTGTCATTTTATCAGATGACCCACATTGGGTCTCCTATGAAGGTTGTATTCTCTCCCAATGATGTTGAAATCACTTAAATTTTGAATGGTTGAGTCATAGAAAAAGTTTGTGTTGACCATAGCTCTAAAGTGTACAAGTTCTCACACTTCATGCCCTTCTCAAACCCCTCTGCTCTCCTCACCCAAGCTAATGAAGCTAGAAAGTTGTGGCATGGAAGGTTTGGCCATATAAATTACAAGTACATATTTGATTTGTGTGACAAAAAATGGTCATAGGATTTCCCAAAATCAAGTTTTATAAAGATGTATGTCAAGGATGCATTCTAGGAAAACACCCAGAGCACAAGTATGAGAGATTCATTCATGAGCGAACCTCTGCACCCCTTGATCTTATTCAACGTGACATTATTGTTCCTTTCCCTCATATGTCAATGGGTCAATCCAAATATTTCCTAACCTTCATTGATGACTTTTCCATATATTATTGGGTCTTTTCCTCAAGTACAAGTCAAAATTTTTTGACCTCTTCAGATGTTTTAAAGCATTGGTTGAGAACCTGCAGTCTGGAAGAAATCTCAAAGTCCTAATATCTGATAATGGTGGTGAATATTTAAAATCTTATTTTATTCAATATTGCGATGATTCTAGTATCTAGATGCAACACTCTATTCATTACACACCTCACCAGAATGGTGTTGCTGAGAGGAAGAATAATCTCTCAAGGAGATGGCCACTTGCATGATGGAGTCTAAAGATTTTCACCAAATTTTTGGGATGAAGAAATAAATTGTGCATCCTATATAAATAATAGGGTTCCTTACAAGCATCTCTATGTAATCAATCCTTTCAAATCTTGGAGTAGGCACAAGCCTGATGTGTCTCATTTCATGATTTTTGGCTCTAAATCTTAGGCTAGAATTCCACCAAAAAAGAGGAAGTATCTGGAACCCCAAATTCAAGAGTGCCTATTTTTTGGGTATTCAAAATATTCCAAAATTTACAATTTTATCAGCATGAGAACCCAAAAATCCTTCATTGAAAGGAGTGTTCAGTTTGAAGAAGATCCCATGTCAATAGTAGAAATTGGAGAATCCTCTTCACCACCTCCACTTATAGTTGTAAGTGAACACTATAATAATTTTTTTTATTCTAATATTTATTATAATGAATATTTAATTGCATATCCTAACACTCCTACAAGACCAAATTGGGAATCAAATACCATTCAAGATGCTAGAGAACTAGCTCGGAATCATAGTGATCCTAAAAGAACTAGATCTCAATTCGAGAGTGACCTTTCTTTCAAGGACCCATGCTTTACTGAGAAGTGTTATTTGATGGTTGAATCATATCCAAAAACATATTAATAAGCATCATAATATCCAATATGGAAAACAACCATGAAATAATAATACCATTTGCTCTTGAAGAATGAAACATGGGAACTAGTCAATATTCCACCAAGGAGATAGATAGTCAAGTGAAAATGGGTACTCAAGACAAAGTTTTTTGTTTATGGATCTCATATGAAGTATAAGGAAATTTTAGTGGCAAAGGGATTCTCCAAGTCCAAGGAATTCACTACAATGATACATTTGAACCAGTGGCAAAGATGGACTCCATAAGACTAGTTTTAACCATTGCAGCTTCAAAGAAATGGGATATACATCACATGGATGTGAAGAGTGACTTTATACATGGAGATATCAAAGAATAGAAATATATTCATCATACATAATTTTTTGTTACAAATCCATATCTTGTGTTGTGTGCAGATTGAAGAAATCACTATATGGTTTAAAACAAGCTCCTAGAGCTTGGTATGCCAAGATTGATGGCTTTCTGCTATCACTGAAATTTAGTATATGCAAGTCTGATCCAAATGTATATTTGAAGTTGATTCATGGTTCAATAATAATTATTTTTTTGTATGTGGATGACCTTCTGATCATAGGAATTTACATGAAATAAATTTCCTCCTTGAAGGATGCATTGAACCATGCCTTCTCCATGACTGATTTGGGATTGTAAAGCCAATTTTGGGGCTTGAGGTTTCTCAGTTAGTTATTGGAATCATATTACATAAGTCCAAGTATGATTTAGACCTTATAATAAATTTAAATATGAGGGATTTCAAGCCAACAAAGACTCCTTTCCTTTAAGGAGTTAATCTTGAACAAGAGAATTCAACTCCTTTGGTAAACAACACACTGTATAGGAAGCTAGTTGGTTGTCTGCTCTATTTGACTCACACTTGAACTAATATTTCTTATGAATTGAGTGTGGCATATAAATACATGTATTAGACACATGAAATCCATTGGAGGGAAGAAAATATAATATTTCACTTTGTGCAAGGAACAAAGACTCATGGGATTCACTATGTTGCAAAATCTAACCTAGTGTTAGTTGGTTTTACTGACTCTAATTGCATAGGTGATAACATTGATAGAAAATAAAATTCTAGATATTTTTTATGCTTTTAGATGGGCCAATCATCTGGTCAAGTAAAACTAAAAGTTCCATTGCACTTCCTCTACGGATCCAAAATACAGAGGAGCTATGAATGCAACTACTCAATGTTTGTGGTTGCAGGGAATACTTTGAGAGTTTGGGATAGAATTAGACACTTCCACGGTCATTTATTGTGACAACCAAATCATTATTTTAATATCAACAACCCCGGTACAAAGGCAGTGAAACAAACAAATAGAGATCCATATGCACTATATCAGAGGATTTGTACATCACGGAAAATTTTAGGGGCGAAATAACCCCATTCATTAGAGGAAATTTGGGGTCTAAAATGGGCCTTAACAAAAACTGCGCCATGGATGAGCTGGATTGAGTTGAATTTTTAAACCAATAGAATTTCAATATCTTTGGTCAACCATTATGGTTGAGTTGGACAAATAACGCTTATGTGTCATATTTTTATTTGACAATAGCTAACTCCATATCAACCTCACCTTGGTTAAGTTCTTGAAAAGATCACCTCGAAATAAGATAAATAAACGTTAACTAATAAATATAGAATATTTTATTTGATCACTACTTCCAACTCCTCTAAAACATAACCTTCACATTAATTAAAATTGTAGTGGAAGCATTTTGAAATACTAAAGACATTTATTAATCAATTTTTTAAAAAGAAAACTATATAATATTTAATTTTAAATAGACTGATCTTGAAATACTAAATAAAAGATATTTAATATTTTTAATATTATTAAATAATATTTAAAAAATAAATATATTTAATTATTACATCCAAAAATAAATAAAACATTTAAATACTAACAAAATAAAAAATAAAAACTATTTTTAATGTTACTAAAATTATAATAAAATTTGATTTTACTTTTTTCTCTCTTACCTTCCTACCCATTAAACCACATTTTTTTTTATATTAATATAAAAATTAATATGAATATACATAGTTTATTGTTTTTTATTTTATGTGATGTAATATTTTTTATATGAATTAATATAAAATTCATATTAAAAAATAATAGTGATTTTTAATTTTTTTTAATACTATTATAATTATATTTTTCATTATAAATGAATATATTTGATTTTTACCTTTATTAAATATATAAAAAGTAGTGGTTTATTCATTTAAAAAAATAATAATATAAAATTCAAAAGTTTCCTGTCATTTATTATGTGTGCACAAGAATCTAAATATTTCATTAATATTTTTAATCAATATCTCTTAACTCTATATTAACTCAATATAGTTGTCAACTACCATTAATGAGACAATTTAGGTTGACTTTCATTAGATTTAATCTGACATGGCATATTTGTAGTGTGATGTGGGTTTTTTTTTTTTTTTTCCCTTAGGAGGCCCATTTTAGACCCCAAATTTCCTCTAATGTAAAATTTTGGAAGGGAGAATTTATAATATAAAAACATTCAAGGATATTTTTAATTTTTATCCCCAAATTTAAATAAATATATTTATATTTGAATTCATTAGCCCACGGTAAGAAATCCCGACGAAACAGTTTAGCCTCCCAAACACGCAACATCGCTTGGAATTCACCTTAATTTTGGAAACCGAGGGCTTTTTAGAGCCATTTCACCAAAATTTCCTAGAATCGTGGATTTGTTTAACTGTTTCGATAAAATTTCCTGGAATCATGGATTTTTTTAACCGTTTCACCTAAAATTTATTAGAAGCAACGGTTTCTTGGAACTATTTCACTTAAACACTCTTGTGTTGTAATTTTACAAGAACAAATTAATCCCAATATTTTCTTTAGTCATATTTGGGAATTATTTCTAGTATATTCTTCACTATAGAGCTTTGATTTCTTTGGGATCATGGTTTTCTAAGATTCTTAGGGTTGGAAAGTTAGTAGGCATATCATATGTGCTTATAATTAAATACATCATTTCATGAACAACCAGCCGTTAGTGAAAGGGAATTTTCAAAGAAATGTCATGGTACTCAAGATTCCTCATGTGACCTGCTAAATGAGATGCAGAGAGCAGAATTAGCAGATTATTTTCCTTCCTAGGGAAATTGCAGAGGATCCAAAAGCACGAACTGGGGGAAATGTTGAAAATCCTAAACCTCGAGATCTTTAGCCAGTGATTCCACATCCGCCTAGGTGGGTGAACCCATCAAATCGTGGGTTTGCAGTGTTGGAGGTGAACCACAGTTGAACAAACATTTTCCAGGGGTTTAGGGTAAGGATGTTAAAGAGTTATGTCTCTATAATTTATGCATTTGTTTGCTTTGTAAAATCGTGTTGACTTTAAGGGTTTCATTTAGTTTACTGCTTGTGATTCTGAGTCCATGAGTTAATGTTTAACCATCCTTTCGATCTGTACCACATGCTTGAAACCTCCTTATAGTTGTATTAGAAAGAAATTTTGATATGCATGCATATATACTATATAAAGAGATTTCTATACCAATTTTCATTTGTGAAATATGGAACTTTGAACACTAATATCTATCTATTTTTAAGTATTGGTCAACTCAGTTCGTTTTCTTTCCATATGTTTTCATTATCGTGAACGCAATGCCTTTTAGTTAGCTGAAGCTATTAGTAAGGAAGGATCTTGGTCGAAATATCCTGCTTTGACTATATTTGGTGTCCTCATACAAGTTGAATTGAACTTAGTTATTAATCAATTTATTTGATTCCTTTTCAGGGATATCCAACGAGAGAATTTGTCATGTTGGGTATCAAATCTGGAGAGCTTGCAATTATATCGAAAGAGACTGTATGTTTTGATTCCTCTTTATGTCAAAGTTGCTATATAGGCCAGTTCTGTATATTTTGATTTCTATTTATGTCAAAGTTGTTATATAGGTCAATTCTGTATATTTTGATTTCTCTTTATGTCAAAGTTGCTATAGGCCAATAAAAATTTATGGATTTGTTTTTGTTTGTAAGCGCTCTAAATATCCAAGCAGCATGAGGGTTTGTGAGTTTACACATTGATGACAGAGGCACTTAAAAGTTATTTTTTTTCCTTTCTCTAGAATGTGCTTTCATATGTATTGACATGTGTGGTGTTACATAAAGCCATACATATTCTTTTTGCTTTTCTCCAGAATGTGCTTGCTTCTGTATTTACTATTGTGCGGTGTTGAACTGTTTTTCCTTCACATAATTAATGCATTATGAACTCCTCTTTCACATTAGGTTTCTCATAGGGGTGATGCAAGTGTATCTAGTTCTAACTTCTAATAATTTGTTCTTCAACAGAAACTTGCTTTCCTTAAAAAGAAATTCATATAAGTTTTTTTTGTTTTTTGTTTTTGTTTTTTTTTTCTTGTAGGGATTATTCTCCTTTCCATTTATTATGCTTCATGTGTTATATCACTTTATGAAATCATTATATAGACTCAACCAAACCTTAATGTATACAGAAAGTATCCAAAAATCACAATACCAGTTATTTCTTGGACTAGAATGAGCCTTGCAATTTCTTCTGTGCCATTTTATTTTCTCATTGATCATACAGGTATTAACATTGAAGTTAAATTTAGTCGGGTACCAGCATCATAATTTGAATTTTTTTCAAGTTATTATAGGTATCCAATCCTTTGTAGGAGCATTGAAACTTCAATGCTATGATGCTATCTATGTGCTTCCTCTTCAATGAAGTTTGGTCCTTTGGTTTTTCAGATAATTTGCATTTCCTAGTGTTATAAACATCCTCTCTGAGTTTAATGACTTCATCATGCTTTTTTGGTGGTTGAATACTAGGGAAGATGATGAAACCACTTATTAAGTTATTAAAAATGGCATTTGATAAGCTTGTTACACCAACACATGGATAATGGATGCATATTTTATTATATGAGAAATTAATGTTACTATTATTAGCAAGATATTTATCTTTCTCCCTATGCATGATGGATTGGATTTATGATGACAATCTATATTGTTTTAACTTTTTGCAAGTAGCTCCATATGAAAGACTTGAACTTAGCAAGGCTTGTCTCTTTCTGGAAGGTTTGATAATTCAACTCAATTCACATAGAAGTAGATGAAATTTATTTTGGTTGCATATATGCATGGGAGTTAACTAGCAATTTAGTTCTGTCGTATTTAGAGTAGCTCAACATTATGCTGACAAAAACAATAAAAGGAGAGTTCCACTCATTGTTATGGACTTGATGATTTGAATTCTTTAGTCAAATTAAAGGATATACAATGTATCCCAAAGGAAACACCTGGGGTTGCTCACCAACGAGATTTCTTAGCATGTATTGTTATTTCCTAAATTACTCTTTTGTATATTGTTCATTGTTCTACTCCTAATATACATGCAATTCTAGGTATTTATATTTATTTATTATTTCCATTTTTCTCCAGCACTACATTTCTTGTTTTCATTCCATGTCTTCTTCCATGGACAAATCATTTTCTTTCTATACATGAATATTGAGATACGGATAGGCATGTTCTCAAGATCGATGGATGGACATTCACTATACAAAATATGTCATATAACAGAAAGATGTCAATATCTATATTTTGTTCTCATCTCAATGAGATAATAGCTTGTTCTACTAAAGAGATCTATCTGGTTTTTCTCTACCAAGGAAAGTCACATATAGATTCTATGATGTCTCAAGTGCTTTATTTGTTGGATTTTACATAGCAGATAGTGCCCATGGTTGGCAATGATCCCAACATACTGTTTTTTCAAGAATATGCCATATTGTGTCTCCATTATCTTCCTTGTATAAATTATATTTATCCCTCACTGAATTTTATCAGCATGTGTGTCACTTATAGATGTAAAGTATATAATGCATTCTCCATTTTTCCAATCCTGTATTGATTGTTCCTATTTTCCCCTTTAATGTAAATAAGTAGTGATCCCGTACAATCAACAGCTTTCTTCTCCATGACAATATTTTTCGTTGGATGTATTGTGCATTCATGCATGATTGTGTATGAGAGAAAAATGCGAACCTTGGCATTTGTTACTTTCAAGAGCTGCGCAAGTACCAAGCTTCCATATCTGTGTTGGGAGTGGAGGAGAGAGGTAGTTTCTAGAGTGGTATTCTTAGAAAGGTACAAGTCTCAATCCTTTTCTATTAGTTTTGTGACATTTGAGCC
Source organism: Pseudotsuga menziesii (assembly GCA_001517045.1). Classification (NCBI taxonomy): domain Eukaryota; kingdom Viridiplantae; phylum Streptophyta; class Pinopsida; order Pinales; family Pinaceae; genus Pseudotsuga; species Pseudotsuga menziesii. The sequence continues at coordinate 298,760 of LPNX010683253.1, read as the reverse complement.
CTTAGGTTATGTGCGCCTTGAGGAAATGGACGACATTGGTATGGTAGAAACTTTTACAACTCTCTTGTTTTAAGTTTGTAGTAGTTCAGGGTCCACCTCTAATCAATGTTATTTACAAATGAATTTAATCTCTGTAGGCATTGGTATCATGATAGTAGCTTTTCTATCTTTTTTATTAATAGATTTTTTGACTATGTAGTTCATCTGTTATTATAGGCATAGAGTTCATTCTTAACACTGAAGTTGTGAAATCTAAAATTTCCAGCAAAACCCTGACTAACGCAGTAGGGACAACTTTCAAATATGGCACTTTGATCATTGCAATTGGTGCCACTGTAAGTACCTAAGATGACAAAATTTGAAAACTGAAATAACTGTGATGCAATGATCATGGAAAAGGAAAGAAACGGATTAGAATTTTCATTACTAAGATGTTGTACCTTTGAACATTTAAAAATTCACCAAGGTTATCACTTATGAAAATTTGGGTGTATAATACAAATAATTGTGTTTAATTGGACATATGCATGTCTACAATATTAACTTCATATTGAACATAGTATGAAGTGGTTCCGTGAATCCTTGACCTTGTCATCTTTGGTGGAAGGGAGCATCTCCATTTATAGAAACTCATTGGATGTGAAAAATGACCTTGTTGCAAGGAATGTGCCTTATGACTTCAGTTGACATATTAACCTTGAGTAGTTTTCTAAGAGATGCTTGTTGACGCAGTCTAGAAAAGGTGAAACACTGAAAAGTATTCAAATTTGAATCATAGGTAAACCCATGAATTAATTTGCATTGCATGTTAGGTTTCAAATTAAAAGATCATCTTCATTTGTTCTATTTAAAAATAAGTCAAAATATAGATATTTAATAGATACCATCACCCTCATTGGAAGCTCTCAATCATTAGCACAAGAATTAGGATTTCAAAATGATAAGTTGTAGTAAACCTTACAAAAAGTTCTGTCTCTGCCGCGGACACTATCTGCAAGCGCATTCCGTGGAAACACTGCATAAATGCATGATTTCAAGAAGTCACAATTGTTTTATTGTTTATAGGTATAACCATAAATAAAATTACAAATATAACCCTAAAAAATCCCAATCAATTTCTTCATTTCACCCATGAAGGCATTAGCTCTTTATCCTTAATTACTTAGATCTTTATCTAACTAGTTTTTTAATGAAATTGTATCATATATTAAATGAAAAATCAAGTTGCATGTACATAAAAAGTTACATATTCAGGTACCTTGGCATCATTTGGAAGAATGATGGAGGGTCAAATCTAATCTGAATTTTAACTTGCCTACATTACCTTGTTTCTATGAATGCAATTCAATATGTTTCGTAATAGTTTGAAACCTTGATTGGTGTTTTTCAATATCTTTTGAATTTAATGAGTGCTAAATCCAAACATGTGCCCAACCCTATATAACCCATATTGAATCCTTATATTACCTCCTTAGCTATCTTAATTCATTATTTGGAATCCTCTAGAAAAGTCTTAAGGAAATTATCTAGGCATAATAAACCCTAGGCCTGCTGGCTAACCTCTATAGCATATCAAACGAATATCTGGTGGAGTTCACAAAGGTATTTCTCTGATATATAATGTTGCCATGCATTTGATGCTATACACAATAATTGTGTACAATAATCCTTATGAGACTCTTTGATTGAATACCACTTGGTAATTCTCCCTGCATTTCATGCTCTACAATGTGATAACAATCTAGTTTCTGATTTCATCTGTAACATACCCTTGTATGCTTATACATGCATCAGAAAATTAGAATGCTCTGGTACCACTAAACATTTTTATTGTTGTACTTTTGGCAGGCTAACAAAAAACTTGGCTCTGATACAACTTAGGGAAATCACTAGAGGGTAGATACTTCATATAGAAACCATTCACAATTCTTCATAACCTTCTTTCCTTTGAATGTGGCTTGTACTCAAGTGCCATGATGATAAATCCATTCCCTGAGAACCCTATAAAAGCCATACCTTGAAATCATTGGTATCAATAGTTCTGTTGGGAGGGTGAAATACATTGAGGATCAAATGTTCATAGCAATCTATCAAGTCCCGATATACATAGTGACATTCTGTTCTTTGCAAGGACTCAAACTATCTCATCTCGGATGTTAATAATATATATAGTAGCCAATCTCTTATGGTTAAGCACAGGCTGCAAACTCATGATAACACTAGATAGCCAATTAACTGTAAAACATATGCCTCTCCTCAATCTTGTGTTTTCACCAGCTACGTTGTTGGAAGCGAGAATCAAAGAGTGGGAGTGGAGTGAAAAAACGATACTGTCAAAATCCCCTATTTTGCGAACATATTTTATATAGTATATATTTTGATGGATTTATATTTAAAAACCATGTAGGATGTTTAATTACATATAGAAAACATGGATTAAACCATGTAACATCAATCATCTAGTAGTTATAAGTAATCCATATAACATCAATCATCTAGTAGTTATAAATTATAACATTGTCACCAAATGATCAACCATAATAGCTTTTATGGTAGTTTGGAACAAAAGGGAGGTACCATAATATTATCATCAAATAATCAACCTAGACAGGAGATTTTAGTATAAGAGATCTAGGGAGCACATCTGGAGCGTGCTCCCAAAATTGGGAGAATTTCGGGAGTGAGCTTCAGGAGCAGGGGCGAGGGGTAGGGGGGTTCTCCCTAGCAGTAAAGTTCACCATTATCTTGGGAGTTCATAGTCAATGTTCTTTCAATGGGTAAACTTTGGGAGATAAATCCCAATAACACTAGTTTGTTAGTAAATTGTATGCTTGAGTTGTTCTTCACTCTTGTCTTATTAGTGAACATCCTATGCTAAGACCCTAACTTCTGACAAGAACATCCAACCTAATATTGAACCCAACAACATAGAATAATACATTATTGCATGAAAATGGCCAAGGCCATCCTACCTTTATTTATATGCTCATCGGAGACATTAATCAAGCAATATTCATCTAATGTAGACATGGATCCAGATATTTTGGAACATTTATACATATTGCTGGTTGTCTCAAGTGTATTTTTAGGAATTTGGAATATCAAATGGGACAATTCCCCCCTTCCTTTCAGTTTTGAATTGTTTATCCAATTTTTCAAAGTGTTTCATTCAATTACTTTAAATGCTAGGGACTCTAAATTTTTGATATATTTTGGTCAACCATATAGCCAGCCTTTTCAAAAGCATTAGAATTGATTTTATGAATATCCAGAGTGCTTAAACTCAAATTTCAAGTAGAGATACCTACAGTAGTTTGTACTATGGGTGTAACTTTCACCATCTTTTGTATTTGTTGTCTTCTCTTTAATAAAAGAATTCTGGTAATTGATTATTACATTTAGATTGATATCCACTTGGAAAGAATCCCTATACTCTACCATCCCATATCCTTTTTCTTACTCTAATAAATCTTTAATGTCTGACCAGCCTCTGGAGTCCAAATCATTCAGTTCATTTTTCTTAGCTGGATGACTTCTGATAAATAGCTATATCTACACCAAAGCTCCGAGCTCAGAAAAAGAATGATGAAAGACTATTTTTTGTGACAAATCATAAATACTAATTGCATCTTCTTTGTGTTTTTGTTTTCCTTTTTTTTTTAATAAAAAGCATAAAATAATGGTGCATTTGGACATTCTCAGTATTTCTAATATCTACATGTTATGAGTTAGCATGGCTGATCTAACTTCCTTGAATATTTTTTTGTTGTAAACTTTTTGGACTCATTATTTTACCATTTTCTTAAAAGTTTATCAAGTCATCTAACTTCAGTGTGCAAGGAGATGATGCCAAGGGCATCTTTTATCTGAGACAGATTGCTGAAGCTGATGTCTTGGTATCAGCAATACAGTCAAAACCAAAAGGCACAACTATGATTGTTGGTGGAGGGTATATTGGTCTTGAACTGGCTGCAGTCTTAAAAATCAACAAATATAAAGTTAAAATGGTGTACCCTCAACCATGGTGTATTAAGTTTTTTTTGACCTATACATAATCATTGTATTCTCAATTATGTTTTCAGTGGAGACTCTTGTTAAAGAAACCTCTATGCTTTTTAATGACAGATAAGTAAAAATCACTTGCATCTTATCAACTTCCATTGGTTTTTGAAAAAATATCCATGATGGAAAAATCCATTAAGAAAAACCCATATTTTTTTATTAAATTGGATAGAGCTTGAACATAAACATTTTTGACAATATAAATGTGTGAATATGTTCTCAATTTAAAGAATTCCTCTGTGATATATGTCAATATTATTTTTCCATTCAATAATCATTGTTTGAACAAGTATCCATGATGGAGAAGTCCATTAAAAAATACCATGCCTTTTCAATTGAATTGGAGATAACCTAAACATAAATATTTTTAACATATAAATGTATGAATATGATTTCTATTTAAAGAATGTTTCCCTGATTTCAAAAATCATTGGTATATGAACAGGTATTTATGATGGAGAAGTCCACTAAAGAAACACATTCCTTTTTTTATTGAATTGGATTAGCCTAAACAAAAATAGTTTTATATGTATGAATATGTTCTCAATTTAAAAAATGCTTCGATGAATTCAATGCCTAATATGATGTTATTATGCCATTCTAGAATTAGTGAGTAATATTACCAAATGAAAGGAACTCACTCAAAAATCCTACCTAAATAATAACTCACTGAGCAATCCTACCTAAATAACATTTCTCTATCATAGCTTATGTGTTGTAAATATAACACTTAAAATTAATAGTATGTTTGCTAACAATTTATTTACTTTTGGATACAGTATTTAGTGCTTACGGATTATACTTTTGTAAATTGAATCAATTCAAAATACTTCAACCAAAGTATATATATATATATGTTAAAGATTAAATTAAAAATTAAGATGTAACTATTTTTTTAAATAATTTTAAAATAAAAATATATTGAAACAAAATAAAGTTATAATAACCTCTTATAAATAGTAATAATTCAATTAGTAATTTTTTAATACAAAACAGTATGTTGCTTTATATTTGATCACTAATATATAAGTTTTTAAAAAGCAAGTTTATGTTAAAAAAAACATAATCTATATTCATAAATAAATGAAAATTACATGTTTTAAGTGCATCAAACACTTCATAAGATGTATTTCCCCAAAGTTCAAAAATAAGCATCTAATAGATATTATCTAGTAGAACTCATAAAGGAGAGAGGTAAGATATCTCTTCTAAATGTAGATTGTTCATTCAAAAAATTACATGAGGAAATTCTACAATGCCCCTAGCAATGTAACAAATGGTTACATCTCAATCCAAAAACAAAAATAATAAACATAAAAAAAGATTTTAGATTAAGTGAAGATTCTTCACAAAAAAATCCATGTTGAGCTCAATTAAAATCATTTGGCCTTCTTGAATATGAAGTCTTTCTTTGATAGTTTGCCAACCACTATATTGAGTTCCCTATACACATGAAAAATAAATATAATCAAGTGTAGCACTAATAGCCTTAAGGTTGTCACCCAAAGGCCTAAGGATGACATATTCTGGTATGTGAATATCTAGCCATCCATTAAATAGCTAAAAACGAACCACCATAAATCCACAACTTTAAAAAGCACGTTTCATCAATTAATTTGTTTTCATTATTTTTTTCATTTATTTGATCCAACCCCAAGGCCCCATAAAAAAATTCCCTAGGTGATAGATTTATCTATTTTTATTCCCTCAATAGTCTTGGCACCTTTTTTGTTTCTTAAGTAATGTATTTAGTCCTAGACCATAAACCTATGAATATACTTGAAAAACTAGAATAGACCTATCTTTGAAAATTGTAAGTATGATGTCAACCAAATACGCCACAAGACCAAACATGGTATTTCTTTGTAATTTGTTAATTATTTTACCATAACTAAGATTTGAGACACTCTACAATTGTATTTTCATGCCACCCATTTTTCAAATTGAGTCATATATTATGGGAAATGAATAAAAATTTTGACAATTTGTTTCACATCAATCTTCACACTTCATACATATATTTGGGTCCAGCTTTCCTTAGTTGCAACAAATCCCAAGTTGGAACCTTATTTTTCAAAATCAACTAAAGGAGGTACTTGTACTTTTTAGGAGCCTTCATCTTCTATACATGTTTTTTCTACCATGTTCACTCCATATTTGTAGGCTCAAACATCACTTTATACCCAATATTTGTATTGAATCCACCTCCTATGTTATTTTTTTCCCAAGCTAGATCGTCTAGGATCTCTTTCAATCTAATATGTCCTTTCTTACAAACTTCAGTATAATAGCTCCATTCAATTATCGGATTACAATATAGAACTAGTAATTTACACATTCACCATCCTTGTAACCATATACTTGTGGAAGCTTCATTTGCAACTTGAATAAAGTGAAGAAGCCCTTATAATGTAAATAATTAATGGTTTTGATCAAGCAATAGACAAACCTATCCAAAACCTAGAATAGAAATTGATCCAAGTCTCACTTTTTCTCTCAATCCTACCTTGCAATCTATATGGTCACCTATGATTGTATATAATATTAATAAAGATTTCCATTGATCAAATACATTTCTTATGGATTTTATTTATTTTCTCATCCAATCAATAAATGAACCTAAAAAAATGTATTTTTGTTCTAAAAGACATATCCATAAACCCTCTTTTGTACTTTCCAAAAATTCTTTGTTTCTAGAAAGAAAGAAAAAAGACTTACATATTTTTTAGATCCCAACCCCTATATTCCTTTGGCATTATAGTTGTTTTCCATTTAACTAATGGGATGCATTCATTATTTCATTTTCTATACCAAATAAATTTATAAGCCTCTTCTTGATGCCTTCAAGTGCCAAGACTAGAATAGCCTCTAGCATGGATTTAACTAGAATCAATGGACCACCAATTGATACTATTTATTATTGTAATTGATTTATTTAAGCTTATATTCTATCTATTAACCAACCCCAATCCCTTTTTCAATACTTATTGGATTTTAACAAAAATCCTAGGTATTTGAATCCTTAGAAATTTATCTCTTTGAATGGAAATCCCATCAATAATATCTCAACAACCTCTATCTTCAAACCATTGAAACAAATAGTTTATCTTTTCATATTAATCTCCATTCTTGTAGGTTTTCCATACTAATAGTTTATCTTTTCATATTAATCTTCATCATTTATTATTTGAAACACCTATTTATAAAGAATAAAGCATTGTGAACTAAAAAAATGTGGGAAAGGTTGGAAGAAGTATATATATTCACCCTTGAAATAATACCATATCTCTTTGCCTCCCTAATGGATCGGTTGAGGCCATTTGGTACTAAAACGAATAACAATGGAAATAAAATACAAACTTGGTGAAGGCCTTGTGAAGGTTGGAATATTTTTCCATTAAGCCATTAATAAAAATAGAAAACTATATTGTAGATACACGCCCCATTAACCACCTCACTATAAGTAAATTGAAGCCTAATTGAAGAAGAAAAATGATTAAGTACAACCAACTAGTCTAGTCTAGTGCTAAGTAGGATAATTTCCACTTTTCTTGAATGAATACCCTCCCATGTATCCCCAATTTATTCAAAAGAATGCCTATTTTCCCAAAACTCAAATTTCTCTTGTGATATTTACATCTAAGAAAATCCTTTTGCACATGACAACCAATACCTCTAAGATAATTTTATACAAACAATTTTGTGAAATATTTGCCAAGGATTTACAAGGATTTATAATTTTATGAAGGATTCGCCAACAATTTACAATATTTTAAAATTCTATGAAAGATTCGCCCAGATTTTATAAGATTATAGAAATTTGTGAAAAAAATTGCCAAAATATTGTATATGCATGTTTTATGATTAATAAAATAGCCTTCAAATTTTTCTATGTATAATGTGGATTCTCCCATTTATTATACATATAAATTTGGGGCTGAAGCTTAAAATTTTCCCTGTTGTGCATGATGGGATCATTGCTCTGCACTACTGTGCATCATCTGAGCAAGTTGCAGACATGTTCACAAAATAATTCTCTGAGAAGGCATTCAAAAATATCAAATCACTACTTGGGATAGCTGATTATATTGTGAATATTGATTGAAGAAAATATTTCACAAAATTTTGTTCATATCCATGTTTAAGGGAGGACTTTCCCCTTTGTGGTTTTGTCTCTTTCCTTGTTTTGTATGGACAAGTAGTATGTAAAGGGTGAATAAGTCTTGTTTCTAGGACCTATATATCTGATATATTTATGATATTTCACATAATTCGGGCTTAATAGGGGGTTTTAGAATAACCAAAAACCCATTCCCATACTTAGGATAAAATAATTAATATTTCTTATTAATTTCCTAGCTCCTACACTAGCTAGTTGGCATCCACTTACACCATTTGGTAAAAACTTGACTAAAATACCTTCAGGAGTTCCTTCATAATAGTTTGGATAAGATTCTTACAACTCTGTTGACTGCCCAGTTTAGTGTTGATGTATATGTAACTTCAGAATGTATTTCACTTGTATTTATTATGTATTGTAACCCGATGTTTATTCTGGGATGTACTTGAGTCATGTAATGCCCTGATGTTCCTATCGAGAGGTTCTATAATGTCAACAAGTCAGGTCAAGTCATTGTGGGTAACCCTCATATTGGTCAAGGGTTATGTCACATCCCCAGTTTTGACCTCATTTGCATGATGTATATAATGTAATTAATCGTGGTGAGGAGCTAAAGGAAAAAGCCCCACCATCGATTTGGTTGTGTATGTTTCGGCAATAGGGATAGTTGCTGATGGTATGTAGTGCTATTTGGCACATTATAATTCAGCATCATGTAAACGTGCACATCAAATAAAATAAACCCACAACCAGCTACGGCAGTGCAATGTTGAATGAAACGGGCATGGTTCCGAAGGATAAGGGGTGGGGGATGTCAAACCTTAGTCTATGGGGGAAAAGCCCATGTGTGTTACCCCCTTGTTGATTTGTCACCTTTCTTGTCTCATCCAACCTCTTCCAACCTCTTCAATGTCTTGATTTTGTTAGTTGGGGCAGTTATTGTATGAGGGAACGTGGGCATGGGAGGCATCAGTTTTGGCAGGCTGCTATCAGTTGGGGCGGTACACATGCCCAGCGGAGAACCTTCGTTTCTCTCATGCCTGGTCTCCATTATTCCCCATTCCCCATTGGGGCCGCTGTCTATCCTCTTCCTCACTTGCCTGGCCCTCACCTCCACCGCCATCTTCTTCGTGGTCGGTTTATGCTCATGCGCAGGGACTCTGCGTTGGTTTTGCTCACGCCGGGAGTAAGAGAAATCGTGGCTGTCACTTGGGATTCTCGGGTGTAGGAGCCATTTCATGCCTAGGGATTGCGTGTAAGTTTCCTCACTGGTTTGTGGCCGTGCATCTGTTTTCTTCTGTGTGTTGCGTTTTGGTGCAATTTGCACTCACGCACTGACTATTTGGGGCGTTTTTCCCATGTTGTGAGCCGTGCTCACTAAGTACATTGTGGGATTGTTGTTTTCCCTGCATTTTGTTGGCCGTGGTGTTCAATTTTCATTTTTGGGCCACTGTGAATTTCCAATTCTGTTGATTGAGTTTTCCTTTGTCCATGCTAAGAGTTGGATTCTCCTTTATTTGGGACTGTGTAAGTTGCCCAGCCGTTACATTGAGAAATTGTGTGTGCTATGTGCTGTTGATTTCCACAACTGTGGGCTGAGTTGTCTTCTTCCCTGTTTTTGGGACTGTGAATTGCTGCTACCATCCATTTGGAGTCTGTGGTTGCTGATATACCCTGGTTTGGGTGCTGTTGCTGAGTTGTTTTGGCCACGTTAGGGCCAAGAACAACTCTGAGTTGCCCTGTGGGCTTGAGCTATGCTCATCGTTTGTTTGGGACTATCCCAGGTCGTCGTTGCTTATTCACAGGGCTGTGAAGGGTTGTTTTGCTGCTGGTATGCAGTGGTTGTCCCTTGGCTATGTGTAATCTTGTACTGACCCTTATCCTTGGAGTAATCATGCCCAGCTCGGGGGTGGCAGCGTTGCTGAGAGATTGATGAGCACGCTGGCCTATGGTTGGGTGGAACGTTGCAGCGACGTATCTGGTTGCGGGACAAGTTCTTCATCAGAAGATAAGTAATCTTCGTTGTTTTGTCTCTGCAATTTATATCTATTGTATAATGAATTATGATGAACATTTTTTATGCTGGAAATGTATGTGTGTTTCTTCCGTTGAATGTTGATTCATTCTGCATCTGTGTATGCTTGTAAGTTTTAATTCCAGCATTGATGTTTGTTTATGTTCATGGGGCTGTTTACTTGGTTGCTTGTGGTGTTCGTCGCATCCTCTTCGCCGGTCTAAGGGATGGGGACGTGACAGAATGGTATCAGAGCTTAAGGTTGCAACAATGGGCCTCTATGGGCCAAGATGGAACAACTGGCAGAGGGCGGAATTGCCTTCTGCCCAGCAGGGATCAGTAATGGATGATAGCAAACTTCCAAAATATTGCCTAAGTGTTGACAGTCGGGCCACTAGTGATAAGACTTCCACCGTTGCGGAAGAGTCAGTGTTTTCCCGTCCACCGTTGTAGAAGACCAAACCGCCAAGTCTTCTGACGGGGAAAGAAAATTGCGGAAATTTTCTAAGTGGTTTTGACGTCCGTCGGAAGAGAAAATGGTTTGATAGGCCGACGTTGTGGAAGAGAAAGTGGTTTCCAGTCCACCGTTGCGGAAGCCAAAGTCATTTGTCTTCCGATGTGAAAGGATTTTCGGTGTTGCAGAAGAGTTGGAAATCTCCCGTTCGCCGTAGCGGAAGAGCTTCCCATTGGAAGAAGTTCAGGTTGGTGTTCCGTTGTTGCGGAATCCAAAGGAACAAGTTTTCCGATGAGAAAATATTGCCGCCAGAAGATAAGGCTCTGCGTGCCGCCGTTGCAGATGGAGAAACGATTCGACGCCTGACGGAAAAGTCATCCGATTTCTGGGAGTACAGAAGAAAATCATGGATATTTTCTAAGTGTCCGCCGATGCGGAAGAAGAAAGGGTTCTGCGTCCGCCGTTACGAAAGAAGAAGCAACTAAGCATCCGACGAAAAGTGGTCCGACCGCTGACAGGTGCTATGTTCGACCGCCGACAGGTGCTATGTTCGGTGGAAAGAAGAGAGACAAATTTTGAAAAATTTGTCTAAGTATGAAATCGTTGACAGAAAAAGGGGAATGATTGCCGCCGTTGCGGAAGAGAAAAGCGGTAAGTCATCCAACGAAGAAAGACCGCCGCCGGAAGAAGATAAGGTTCCGCATGTCGTCGTTGCGGATGGAGAAACGATTTGGCATCCACCGTTGCAGATGGAGGAACCATTAGGCATTCATCGTTGTGGATGGAGAAAGGATTTGGCGTCCGCCATTGCGGACGAAGAAACAACTTCCCAGCCGACGGGTAAGGCCTCCGACGTAAAGAAAGAAAGTTGAAAAATTTTCTAAGGCAAAAAGTCAGTTCACTCATCGGAGGTAAAAGCATTTCATGTTCCACTGTTGCGGAAGCCAAAGTCATTTGGATTCCAATGTAGAAAGACCGTCGACAACCAACGCGGTAAAAGAAAGTTTGAAATTTTTCTAAATAACGAAAATATTGATCGCCGGAAGAAGAAAGTGAATGAGCGTCCACCATTGCGGAAGCGAAAGCATTTCGGCTTCCGACTAGAAAGGATGCCGACACCATTACGGAAGGCGAAAGCCTTCCGAGAGCCGCCATTGCGGAAGGGGAAGCCTTCCGAGAGCCGCCGTTGCGGAAGGATTAGTGGTTTGAGATCCGATTCTGCACAAAGAGAATTGAGTTTTTTCAGAGGGGATTTCTCAGTGGTTTTCAGTGGGATCTCCAGCAGATTTCGACTGCTTTCCAGTGGGATTTTCAGCTGTTCTCAGTGGTTTACAGGTGGCTGAAGTTGGCTGAAGATGGCACCCAGTCCAAAATGCAGTGGTGTAATAAAAATGCAAAGATTTGGTGAAAGCCCTCATTCTTAGAAGTTGTGTGGTTTTTACACCCGAGGTCGGAATGACGCATGTGAATAGGCGTTGGAAAGCTTATACAGCAAGGAACAAGGATAAGTGACCAGAATCTGAGCATGAAGCAGCAAAGTGCTAGTGATGGCCGCTGCTATCGAATGGACAAATATGGACATTTGCATGCCCAGGGGTGGCAAGGACTATGAAGTCAATCAGCTGCTGTATGGAAGAGTAGCCCCATGCTAGGATGAAAGACTTGAAAAGGGAAGTTTCCTTAAAACTCTATCTTGCTGATTATAACTACATTTCCTAATTTTATGCTTGAAATGCATGAGGATATGTATCGCATGCATAGGATATTGCATGTTGGTAAGAATATTGGAAATTATATATTTATAATGGACCACTAATGATAGTCATTGCTTTGATGTTGGCATTAGTGGCAAAACCAACGATGACATGGACCTAGCTAAATGTGTTGCTGATGCTGATGAATGTGACCAGCAACCCTATGAAGAAAGGGATAAGGCAACGAGTCCATAACAAAAGTTGGTGAGCGATTCTATAATCTCCTGCAAAGGACCAAACAAATTGGTCATGTCCAGGGTGTAAGTAGAGCCCATGCAGGTAAGAATTTGCTTATGAAAAATTCCATGGATTGGTACAGGTAAGAGACCTCATACCATGTGAATGTTTGAATATAGAAAGGTGTCATGCCTACATATGTTGATGATATTGATTGTAGTAATGCATCCTATGTGAGGTGGACATGGCTAGGCCATGGTATGTTGAATGCATTGAGATGAATGCATGTGATTTATGAATGACTAATGACTGAAATGATGAATTGATGACAATTCAGGACCATTTCAGAGGTTGCTATGAATGCAGGATAGTCATCATCAGTTGGCTGCCAGAAATGCTCTATGGAAGAGCAGGGTGGCATGAATGATACGCTTGTGAAGTAAGGGTATCTAAACCTTCATTTAATTGCATAAATGATATGACTATACCTTGCAAATATTAATATGATAATGATTGCATGACGTAAATGAGCTTTGATGATATTGATGTGACTAACAGTTGGAAGTATTTGAATTTTATAAATTCTAAGAATGCTTCAGTGATGGTTGTAGCAATGAAAAGTTATATGCATCCAGACTTACCAAGTGTTGGTTGATTGAAGCTCATGTTTTAGGTAGATTATTTCGAAAAAGGAATTGAGAGGTAAGACCCTGACCAATGCCAAAATCTACCATGTGAAAGAGCTTGTTAAATTTGAATTGTGAATTTCAAATTTAAGAAATTTCTAACAACTACTAGTCACTTCTGGCTTGCATAAGCTTGTGTTTGGATGTTTGAAGCTTATGTTTCAGGTAGATTATTTCGAGCATGGCAGTGAGAGGTAAGATCCTGACCAATGCCAGAATCTACCATATGATATGCATAATAGGTTGTTAAAATTCGAATTGTGAATTTCGGATTTGAGAAATTGCTGACAACCACTAGCCACTGTTGGCTTGCATAAGATTGTGTTTGGTTGATTGAAACTCATGTTTCAGGTAGATTATTCGAGCATGGCATTGAGAGGTAAGACCCTGACCAATGCCAAAATCTACCATTTATAAGAAGAAGTCTCATGGTTGTGAAAATAGTTGATATGCATAATGGGTTGTTAAATTTGAATTGTGGATTTCGGATTTAAGAAAGTGCTAACGACTACTAATCATTGTTGGTTTGTATGAGATTGTGTCAGGAGGGATGCATGGTAAGTGGGTAATCATGTTATGATAGTAAACATAAGATTATAATGGGCATAGTAATGCTACTTACAAGAGACCCACAAATGAGCAAGTCAATTTCTATAGTAGATAGAATTGCAAATTCTTATTGAATTTGATTGCTAATGTCATTGCTTGGTTATGGAATGATCAATTTGGATTGTAGTATCAGGTAATGATTGAATTTTTGGCTATTGATGAATGTGTCAGGGGTACACGTTGCAAGAAGATCATGTGTGATGACTTGCAAGAGCCAAACTTCATGGGAAGGTTTTCCCTTATCTTGGAAATGGGTTTCGGGTGAAACGCCATTAGACATTTCGAAAATGTCTCATCTGCACTGCATGTTTGGTGATAACATGAGTGAGATGGTATGGGTTATGTCTGTAAGACATGTTTGAATGTGAAATGTAAAAAGGAGTCAGGAGGGCTAACTGAGGTACTGTTAACTCAGGGAAGAAGACTCCATTCCTCCTAAACAAAGGCATACTGCGACGGCAAATGGATAAGTGTTATGTGACCCTTGCTATGAATATGCATGTTTAATTTTTAAATTCCATATGCAGAATGTGTTTGATTTCATTTCCATGATGACTGATCACTTGATTATGAATAGAACCTACATGGCACACACCGGAAGAAAGTGCACGCTTTTTCGATGTCGAGCCATGAAAGGGTTTTCAATATTGATTACACTCTAGGGAGTGGACGCACTCCTGGTGTCTCAATACTTGATAGTGAATGATGAAGAATGTGATTACAATTTCTGAGAAATAATGCTAATAAGTTTGCTTGTATTGCTTGCGTTGCTTGTGTGGACAGGTAAATGGTAAATGGTTGTTGTGAGGGGTTGTGGAGTAAGGGTTATTGTTGAAATACGTGTGCGTTGATATAGGTGAATGGTTGGTATAAGTGTATGTGTCATTGTTGACATAAGTGTATGATGGGATGTGATATGCCTAAGGATCTATAGTAGATCCTAGACCTGGAAATGGTCATGATAAAGTTCCAAGCCCAGTTGACATGAGAATGTACTGGCTAGACATTAAATATTTGATGTTGTGGAGCAGCCGGCGTGCTGACCTAACATCTAAGTCCATAGGTGATCCCAAGGCTTGCAAGGTGAAGCAGGATCCTATGGACGAATGAGGGAACACACAATACAGATAAGTATTGGATTATTTTGCTTATGAATATACATGTGTATATGATTTGGTTATGATGTTTGAGCTCTTGTTCTAGAGATAAAACTGATGTGAATAAACTAAACATGTGAATTTATTCAATGTTTGGATATAGGTATTGCTGGAGGCGAAGACTATGAGAGCATCCTAGAGGTGCATGTGGACATGTGACTGTCCTGGAAGGCTCGCAATGAGCGGTAATGAAAAAGGTGCTAATAGGACGGGGGAGTCCTAGCAACCGAGACAAACCATGTGGAGAGACTCCATGGTTTAGAGGTTTGGAATAGACCAAAGACACTAAGTGTCATGACCAAGAGAGATTGGTCTAGCATTCACGGTGAAGTGAAAGAGGCTAAGAGCATGAAAAGCCACTGCGGTGATGTGGGTTCCAGGATGGAACAAAACAAAGAGAGAAAAACTCTTACTGCTCTCTCTTGCCTTTTGATTATATCTATACATATATACTTATGCATTGTGAAAACAAAGGATTGTTGAATGCATGTATGATTGAGAATGAAATGTGTGTATTTGATTAAGTAAATTTGTGAATGCTGGAATAGTTAATTCCCTACCCAGGAATGGACATGAAGGAGCTCATGTGCCTGTTGGGGAAGGCATGAAAAAAATGAAAGTATCCTTGATGAGGCTTGGACTATCATGCCAATTGGGTAATTAACTGACTGATTTTAATGTCTATATTATGCTTGGTTTGATAAAATTTCAATGGTGCATTCCACAGGTGAGAAAAGTGAAACCAGGTGGTGCACGTTGAATATGACAGCAGATCAAAAGTTATTGGACTTAGCTGGAAGTCTCCTTCAAGTGATTGCCAAGATCCAAGAGAATCTTGGGGAGATGCTCAAGATACAGAGAAGGCAGAATGAAATGAACCACCAGATTTTGCAAGACTCTATTGGTTTGCAAAGGGAGGTGAAAATCCTTCTGGGAACAATCGGCAAGGGAAAGGAAGGTGGATCAGCGATGGGACATTCGTCCAAGCGACCCGATAAGAAAAGGTCCAGGCATGAAGAATCAAAGGAAATTGAGCAGGTAAAGATGAAGCAGCAAGTGAGATGCTGGAGATGCGGAGGACATCATTTACGCCAGGATTGCCCAATAAGGGAACATGATGAAGGAAATAGCCGCAAGGTTCCTACACTTTGGGATCAGTTGGAAGCTGAGAACCAGCAGGAAAAGTCCATGGAAGCCGAGGGGTTCGGTCTTGAAAGTTCAAAGTAGATGATTAAATGTGGGACAGATATGCAATTTTGAAATTTTGATGTGCAATTGTATATGTGTTGTATATATGTAATGGAACACCGAGGATGGTGTTATTCCAAGGGGGAGGGGAATGTCACATCCCTGGTTTTGACCTCATTTGCATGATGTATATAATGTAATTAATCATGGTGAGGAGCTAAAGGCAAAAGCCCCACCATCAATTTGGTTGTGTATGTTTCGGCAATAGGGATAGTTGCCGATGGTATGTAGTGCTATTTGTCACATTATAATTCGGCATCATGTAAACGCGCACATCAAATAAAATAAACCCACAACTAGCTACGACAGTGCAACGTTGAATGAAACGGGCATGGTTCCGAAGGATAAGGGGTGGGGGATGTCAAACCTTAGTCTATGGGGAAAAATCCCATATGTGTTACCCCCTTGTTGATTTGTCACCTTTCTTGTCTCATCCAACCTCTTCCAACCTCTTCAATGTCTTGATTTTGTTAGTTGGGGTAGTTATTGTATGAGGGAACGTGGGCATGGGAGGCATCGGTTTTGGCAGGCTGCTGTCAGTTGGGATGGTACGCATGCCCAGTGGAGAACCTTCGTTTCTCTCATGCCTGGTCTCCATTCTTCCCCATTCCCCATTGGGGCCGCTGTCTATCCTCTTCCTCACTTACTTGGCCCTCACCTCCACCGCCATCTTCTTCGTGGTCGGTTTATGCTCACACGCAGGGACTCTGTGTTGGTTATGCTCATGCCAGGAGTAAGAGAAATCGTGGTTGTCGCTTGCGATTCTTGGGTGCAGGAGCCATTTCGCGCCTAGGGATTGTGTGTAAGTTTCCTCACTGGTTTGTGGCCGTGCATCTGTTTTCTTCTGTGTGTTGCGGTTTGGTGCAATTTGCACTCACGCATAGACTATTTGGGGAATTTTTCCCATGTTGTGAGCCATGCTCACTGAGTACGTTGTGGGATTGTTGTTTTCCCTGCATTTTGTTGGCCGTGTTGTTCAATTTTCATTTTTGGGCCACTGTGAATTTCCAATTCCGTTGATTGAGTTTTCCTTTGTCCATGCTAAGAGTTGGCTTCTCCTTTATTTGGGACTGTGTAAGTTGCCCAGCCGTTACATTGATAAATTGTGTGTGCTATGGGCTGTTTATTTCCACAACTGTGGGCTGAGTTGTCTTGTTCCCTATTTTTGGGACTGTGAATTGCTACTACCATCCATTTGGAGTCTGTGGTTGCTGATATACCCTGGTTTGGGTGCTGTTGCTAAGTTGTTTTGGCCACGTTAGGGCCAAGAACAACTCTGAGTTGCCCTGTGGGCTTGAGCTATGCTCATCGTTTGTTTGGGACTATCCCAGGTCGTCGTTGCTTATTCACAGGGCTGTGAAGGGTTGTTTTGTTGCTGGTATGCAGTGGTTGTCCCTTGGCTATGTGTAATCTTGTAC
>LPNX010683253.1:237402-277063 GCA_001517045.1 Pseudotsuga menziesii | reverse complement strand
GATCAAGCATGCTGCAGATGGTAGCATTGAAAAATATAAAGCAAGATTTGTTGCTCATGGTTTCTCCCAGAAAGAAGGAATAGACTATGAAGAAACATTTGCACTAGTATCCAGATACACTTCCATCAGATCAGTACTTTCTCTGGCTGCAGTAATGAAATGGAAGATACATCAGATGGATGTCAAGACTGCTTTCTTGAATGGTGTAGTGGAAGAGGAAGTGTATGTGGAGCAACCACTTGGTTTTGAGACACATGACAGGGAGTCTCATGTGTGTAGATTGAAGAAATCCCTGTACAACTTGAAACAGGCACCCAGGACATGGTGTAGCATAATTGACAACTTCCTATCCAGCTTGGGATTTACCAAGAGTAGAGGAGATTCCAACCTTTACTACAAGATTGAAGATGGAAACCTAGTGATGCTCCTACTATATGTAGATGATATGTTTGTAACAGGTATGGATGGGTTGATTACGGATACGAAGAGGAAGATTACTGCTGATTTTGAAATGAAGGACTTGGGTATGATGCATTATTTTCTAGGCATGGAGGTGTGGCAGAATGCGGATGGAATCTTCCTTGGAGAAGGGAAGTATGTAGTAGAGATCCTGAGGAGATTTGGGATGATGGAATTCAAGGAATTAACCACACCTATGGCATCGAACCTGAAGCTATTGAGTGATCCTTCATCTAAGTTGGTTGATGCCACGGCATATCGTCAGATGATTGGGTCCTTGATGTACCTGATGAAGACGAGACCAGATATTTGCTTTGCTGTGAACAACTTGAGCTAATTTTTAACAGATCCGAGACATGTTCCCTTGATTGCTGCAAAGCATATTCTGAGGTACCTGAAGGGTACAGTTGATTATGGGCTCAAGTATAAGACTAATCAAAGGATTAACCTAGAGGGTTATGTTGATTCATATTGGGCAGGTATTGCCATCGATAGGAAGAGCAATTCAGGGTGTTACTTTAGTATGGGATCAGGTGTGATCTCTTGGTTTAGCAGGAAGCAATCCTGTGTGGCACTGAGTACAACTGAAGCAAAATATGTCGCAGCCTGTTCAGCTAGTTGTGAGACAGTATGGATGAGGAAGATACTATTTGATTTACTTGATCTCCAGTTAGATGCTACTTGTATATAATGTGACAAACAAAGTTGTGTGAAGTTGTCAGAGAACCCGGTGTTCCATGACAAGTCGAAGCATATCAAGATCAAGTATCACTATATTAGGGATATGGTGTAGAGAGGAGTAGTGAAGCTCTAGTATGTTGCGACGGATGAACATATAGCTGATGTGTTGACTAAGCCATTGGCTAGGGTGGAGTTTGAGTACTTCAGGGAGAAGCTTGGTGTTCTTCAGATCGATATTCCTCCCAAGAGGAAGTGATGTGTTCGTGCTGTGCCTTTCTGACATGGTGAGATCAATGGTTCCTTCCATGGTCAGATGTAAGTGCTGTGCCTTTCTAACATGGTGAGAGGATTGGTTCCTTCCATGGTCAGATGTAAGTGTTGTGCCCTTCTAACATGGTGAGAGGATTGGTTCCTTCCATGGTCGTATGTAAGAGCTGTGACATGGTGAGAGGATTGGTTCCTTCCATTGTCAGATGTATGTGTAGATCCCACATCCAACATGGAAAAGGGTTGGCTCTGTGAAGACACATCTAGTATGAAAAAGGACTAGCTCTGTGTAGATCCCACACCTAGTATGAAAAAGAACTAGCTCTGTGAAGACACATCTAGTATGAAAAAGGACTAGCTCTGTATAGATCCCACATCCAGCATGAAAAAGGGTTGTCTTTGTGAAGACACATCTAGTATGAAAAAGGACTAGCTGTGTGTAGATCCCACATCTAGTATGAAAAGGGACTAGCTCTGTGAAGACACATCTAGTATGAAAAAGGACTAGCTTTGTGAAGACACATCTAGTATGAAAAAGGACTAGCTCTATGTAGATCCCACATCCAGTATGAAAAAGGACTGGCTCTATGAAGACTCATCTAGTATGAAAAAGGACTAGCTCTGTGTATATCCCACATCCAATATGAAAAAATGACTGGCTCTGTGAAGACTCATCTAGTATGAAAAAGGACTAGCTCTGGGTGGATACCACATCTAGTATGAAAAAGGACTAGCTCTGTGTGATGATACATCCAGTATGAAAAAGGATTGGCTCTGTAGATGTACATCCAACATGAAAAAGGGATGGCTCTGTAGAAATTCCTATGACAAGAAGAATCAAGAGATAGCACCCATGATGATGATCCAGTAGTGATGATCCAGATCCAGTGATGATGTCTAGTGGTGATCCAGATCCAGTGATGATGTCCAGTGGTGATCCAGATCAAGTGATGATCCAGATCCGATGATGAATATGACTTGAATATGACAAGGAATCGATGATGATCCAGATGATACAAAGAAGAAGACTTGTGCTAAAAATTGTGTTGAAAGAATACCTTCCTAGTTAAGAGGGAGTGTTGATGTATATGTAACTTCAAAATGTATTTCACTTGTATTTATTATGTATTGTAACTCGATGTTTATTCCGGGATGTACTTGAGTCATGTCATGCCCCGATGTTCCTATCGAGAGGTTCTATACTGTAAACAAGTCATGTCAAGTCTATTTGGGTAACCCTCCTATTGGTTAAGGGTTAAAGTCCCTGTAGTTTCAGGGCACTAGGGTTATTAGACTCTCCTAGAGAATTCAGCCCTAGTTGGGTTTAGTCAAGTCCGGAATTAGTATAAATAGAGAGTTAGCCTCTTTATTTATCACACACTCACTCACACTCAGTTGTAGCACATAGATGAGGAAGACGAAGACACTGGGGCAAGAAATAAAGAGGTTACTGTTGTTGGGATATCATATTACTATTTTGGGTTTTACTTTTGATGCTGATTCTATCTCTGATGAAGTTGCGGGGTTTTCTCCATTTATGGTTTCCCTGAGGATAAACATTGTGTTCATTATCTCTTGTGTTTGATTGTTGTGCTTGTTATTCTCTCAGTTAAATATCTTAATGTATTTCTAGCTTAATGATAAAAATATAACATTTAGTAAGTGTGCATTCCTTCCTTATCCTGAGTTTGACTGTTTCTAAGTAGCTGTTAAGGAAAACGTGTAAACTAGTAACATGGAAATTGTCGTGTTTTTTGCACAACTCATCCTCCATATTTTTATCTCTTGAAAGCATGAGTATATTCAATATCCATCACTTATCAACTGATACACTTCATTCATCCAATTCGTGGCCTCCTTGACTGGTTTGGAAAGTGTTTTCTCCACGTAGAGGGGGGTTTTTTACTTTTAGTAAACCTTCTTTTGTGAGGATTCAACTTGCCTCCTTAGGAATTCCAATATTTGATGTAATTATATATTTGGAGAGCATATTAATTCATAAGGTTGGATGATGTAAAATTATGTAATGCAATTTTTTGTTGTGCACCAATTTCAGTCTCCAATTTCAGTGGATCTATGCATATTTTTCAAGCAATTTTTGTGAATTCAATTCATCAAAGCTTGGGCTTAATTTTCACACTCAAACCACCACCACCATATTAGGATTATTAATCTCCCCTTGTCCAATTTTTTCACATGTCTAAATCAGGAGTCACGTCTAAATCGGGAGTCCATCCAGTCTATTTTTAGTCACTAGCACTATTGGGTCCACTTGGCCTAATTGGGGCACATGTTTGAGTTACTAAAGTGTGGGGAACACTAATTTAGGCCTACTGCCACTTATTTCACTTGCATGCATCAGTTTAGGAGCCTCCTAGACCAATCCCTACAATTTAGGAGCCACTGGGAGTGCCAATACCAACCAAGGTCAGTTGAGTTGAGTTGGTGACTAGTCAAGCTAAGTTAGGAGTCACTTACATTCAGTTCTACTCCTCTGCATTTAGTTAGCTCTAGGTTTTCATGGTTGCATGCAGGAGAGGCACATTTCTCACCTACCTCAGTCAGTTAGCCTCAATCAACACTAAATTAGACACTTGATTTGTGTTTTAGAACTCCCATGATGATTTAGACAATGTCACTTAACCATTGAGTCCTCCAATAATGATTTAGACAAGGTATTAGTTACCTACATTCCTCATGTGGATTTGAATTTCTTATGGCTATTTAGCCATTTTACTTCATTGTAATTATTATCTAATTATTTTTTTATTAATGAAAGCATTCACAGTTGCAAGCCATTTTTGCACCGTTTCATTCTTCAATTGTTGAGTAAATTGTGTGATCTATTTTGTGAGTTGTGTGTTTGTCTACAAATCTATGTGCTCATTTTATATGGTATCAGAGCCTCGGTGGACAAGGAACCTCTCCTCCTTAGATCTCCACCTGGATCATTTTTTTAGCAAAATTGCTCCTTCTAGTACTGCACCAGAAGCGGAGAATTTACCACCTAGTATACCAAGTTAGGAAATTGTTGATCAAGATTTCTTGATTAACTATGCTGGGTGTGAAAGAAATTCCAAAAGTGCAGACCGTCGACCTTAATTTTTATGTTTGATTGTGTGATAGATTATCAGCTCTTCTCACAGCATTCGCTACAAGTAGCCCTTTCTTCTTATTACATTCGCTACAGCAGCTCAGTCCTCCTTTGTCACATTCCCCAATTTGCAAAACAATTTTATGTTATTGAGGAAAATTATGGTATATTTTATATTAAATATTGTAATTAATGACCAAGTGGGGTTAAGGATAATTTAATGTATTGCAGAATATTTTATTATTAAATAAATAAAAGATGAGACAACAGCTTAGGGAAGCTGTTAAATGAGTGTTTACTGGTCACTTGGTGGAGGAGACTGGGTTGAGAGCATATTGACAAGTGTAAGCATCCTCAAACTAATTCTAGCTATTGCAGGTGGAAAATTCCCTATATTTGTGGTCAAGATTTCCCAAGAAAGTGGAACAGGAGCAGGTGGCTCATTAAGTAAAAAATAACCCAAAAGACCTAGGCATGCTAATAAAACTTCCCATTGAAGATAGCTGAGGCTGCTCATTTGGAATTGGTGATCATTCTGAGTGAATGAAGTGCACATGAGAAAATCGATGGAGGGGACTAGCTGAAGTGAATTTGAGGGGATAAGTGCTTAAGATTGAACTTGTGCAGCTATTCTAAGATGAAGTTCTTACTACTGTAAGAAGGACTAATTTACTGGTGAATACTTAGTAGAGTTGCAGAGGATCTCAAGACTACATCTCTCACCCAGTACTCTACCAAGAGGACCAAGAGACAAGCTCCGGGGTCCTGAGAAATTGCAAACCAGCTTTTCTCCATGAGTTGGTTGGGAGGAACAACCTCCTTAAGTTGTTGTCACCTCATCTATTTGACATGTATTACTTTTTTAGGTTCAAATATTATTTAATTTATTGTTTCAGAAAAGTTTAAGAGTTTATTAAGATTAGTATATTGTTATTTTATAGTTGTTAATGAAAAGGGAAGAACATTTGTTTTTACTGTGAAAGTTAGTAATTAGTTAGATCATGATAAAACAATAGAGATATTGCTAAGTTAAATGATAGATAGGAAAATTGCTAAACTGTATTTTTCCATGCCTTTTACAAGGAAGTACTCTAGTACAGTTGGTATGTTTAATTTAGATAAGTAGATTTCAATAACTTTGAATGCAGATGTAAATAAATTACTTCTACAGGTTTTTATGTAATTTAATTACCTAAGTGTAGTTGTACTTGTACTATATACTAAAAGTATCTAAAATATCTAACTACAGGTAAAGAATAAATTTAAATGATAAGCATCGGTATGTATAATATTTACAAAATCAAACTAATAAAACACATAATATAAATTTAATAAATAAATTTAAATAAATAGTATAAGAATAGTAAAATATTTACTTAGGGTTTAACCTAGTACATAATGTTATTTAGGTTATTTAACTACTTAGTTAGTCATATATTTAAACTAGGTTTACTGTAGACAAAAGATATTAACGGTACAAACCTCTAGAAATATCTAGGGTTTGCAAGAGATGGGTATTATCACTCTAGGGTATAAAATTTATATTTTATTTTATAACATAAAAACCTAGCAGAACTTTTCTAGATTTGACTAGAGTAATAATTAATTTTACTACTAGCAAAAGAATCACAGAAATATAGATTATTCAAATATAATCTTTTAACAAGAAACGGAATATCGTATCAATCTAGTAGCACTGTACAAAGTAAATAACAATAAATATTTACCATAAACCATTTCCACCTAAATTTAAACCCAAATGGAATAACTTTGTGAACAACACTAATCTAAAACAAAACTGAACAAGTATAGTGGTCTGTGGTCTTTTATATTATCTGTCTAGGCTTTAAATCTTGACCAAACTGACTTCTTTAAGTGAAAAACCCTTCAACTGTTTTGAGAAATGTTAAAATTAAGGCCATTTCTTTTTTGTAAAAACCAAATTACATATTCAAGAAACCACCCAGTGGTTGGACAGTACAGTCACGGCTTAGATCTGAATATCAAAATTTATTATCATCTATATCATTCTAGGACGAGAAGGCTCAAACAGAAACCATGAAGTCATGGTTGTAACAACAATAACATTTCCTTACAACAGGCCCTAGGGCTTTAAAAATTTATAAAACAAAAAGAACATTAGCATAACTATTAACCATGGCTGAGCCATAAACCATCACGATGGTGCTTCTATTTTTCTTTCCACCATACTTATGTGCAAGAAAAACCCTCAGATGTCACCGAGGCTTACCAGGAGAACGTGTTGCGAAAAAATGACAGTAGTTTTCATCCAGCGTCAAATCCAAGTCTGGAGAAACCTGCACAAAATAGCGTTGTTAGTCATTTTCTTAAAACCTTAATGAAAACCCTGTAAATTACTAAACTGAAGAAATTTAGGCATTTTACCTGAATAAGTTGAGCAGTGGTGAAGTTGTGGAAGCCACCCAAGCTAGCTCGATGGCACCTTGAAGAAGGTAAGCATTGGAAATGTGTTTGCGTGGAGTGCAGCAAGACCCTAAGCCATGAACTGGAGGGGATAGAAACCATGAGGAGGAAGAAAACAAGTAAGAGGAAGATGCAACTCTTCACCTTAGAAATTTTGTCCACCTTGCATAGTAAACAAACACCCATAGTCACCCAAGATGAAGGCAAAACCAGTTCAACACTCAAATGCCTCTTCGATAGTCAATAGGCCTCTAAACAACAGCATATTATCAACCCTACACAAGCTCGCAAAAGTATGGAGGACGGGTGCTTATCTCTATGGAATTTTAAGTAGAAACCATGGCAGCCATGAGCTCTCAGCTTGGCCGCTCCTCAACAAAATAAAACCATTACAACACAAAGATAGGGTTTGGACATCTTTTATTGAAAGTCAACAAAACCTAGTGGCTTAATCACCTACCATGTGTCCCTAATGATTTCACAATCGTGGGTTTGAAACCATAGTCGATTTCCAATATGTAATAAATCATTGTGAAGCAAGTCAAAAACCATATCAATGATATGTTTTCATTTGTCAATAATGTTATTATTCTTGGTTGTGTCAATTTCCTAGTTTTAAAAACCATAGGATAAATAAAATGGTTTTTCTTTTATTTGTTATTGTCTACTAGACAAGTTAGGATAATCACTTTCTAACTATGTTTGTAGAATATAAATAAAGGACTATACTTATAATAGTAAACATCATTAAAAGAGGTAATCTACTCCTCCCTCGAAGTAATTCACATAGATCTTGGAGATTGAGAGTAATTTGTATAACTATAGCACAAACAATTACAAGATCTTCTCTAATACATACGATGACAACAATATTTTAAGGAATTTGCAATTTATAACAATCATAATTGGAAGTGTAATTAAAGCTAGGTGGATATACTAGGGAATGAGGTTAGAAGACACACTTTAGAAGGTTAATAAAGTAGAGTATTTTTATGTTTTCAAAATAATTCAATTGAATATGAATAGAATGAAACTCCAATTGAGATACAACAGACATATAACTATAGGCATATGCATGCGAAACATATCTTTTCTTTATAAAAATGTTAGATCATAAATTCTTATGAGGAGAAGTAGGAGTATTCTTTAGAAGTGTTTTTAATCATTCATTTTCAAAAATCTAAGCAAATAGTTGAAAACTACTTGATGAATTAATTGGTTCCATTTTGGTGGTAAACTGAACATGCATATAACCCATCCTTCCACAGTTTTGTTTTACGATCGTTATGCAGTTTGATGACTTAGCAATGTCAACATTACCTCTTACAGGTCAAGATGCAAACAAACATTTTTTTAAATTACTAGCATTTTATCTTATGCTAGTGGGGTATCTTTCTTGATCTAGATATTTACTAGGACAAGTTGCTTACCTATTAGAACCTGTAAAAGAACCATCATTCCACTGCGTTAGCTGTAAGCTAAGTAAGCCCCAATCACACCTAAGATTCTTTCTTACTTGCCAAAAAGAAGACAATAACACACTTAGCATTAGTTAAGATGCAGATTTCTTTTCTCATTTTCTGAAAAAACACAAACGGCTATCTTTAACAGTACTAACATAGTATTTTAACATAAGCCATTAAGTTATACATAACCAAAGAAAAAAAATGCTCTTGTTTTTTTTTAAACTGTTTAAATATCAGCTAACAGTTAATGGTTCATTGGCAATGACACTTGACATTTTATGTTACATGAAAAAAAATTAATTTTATGAATTTTTGAGTTATTACATCCTTATTGCATTCAAAATGGCTCATTCAGTACAGCCTCTCACTTCCTTCAACTATCGACTGTGGAAGGAAGACATGGACGTACTACTCCGCACCAAGGAGGTCTTCAAACTCATAGAAGAAACAGAGGCAGTGCCAATTCTGAATTGTGACAAAGAAAAGTACTTGAATAGGCTTGATAAAGCTCATGGATACTTATTTTCCTCAATCTCTTGATATCTTCGATTCCACATCCAAGGATTGAAGACTCCCAAGGATATTTGGGACAAGATTTCTTCCTTATTTGATAACTAGGAAGAGATGAGGGTCCATCAGCTAGAAAATGAACTAATCTCTATTAATCCATCCAACTTCGAATCACTGAATGAATTTTTCACAAAATTCAAGAACCTAATATACCGGTTGAAGCAATGCAAGGTGGAGAAGGAGGATGATCAGCTCATTCTTTCCATTCTCTCAAAACGTAGTGTAGACTACTTAGTCTTTGTGTCAACTTTTCAATTGGCGAGGATCACTACTCAAAATTGGAAGATTCACACTCTTGATGCTTTCACTGCATCTCTCACTTATGAGCATGACAAGTTGATCCAAATGGGGATGATTCGATCTTCCATAGATCAAGCACTGGTTGCAGGAGGACCTAAGGGAGTGAATGATAAAGGAAAGAAAATATATAAGTCTCCTGTGAAGAAAGAGCATTCAAATGAGCCTTCAGGTTCGAAAAGAATCAAGAATAATGGAAAAGGAAATGTCCTCTGCTCTTACTGTGGAAGGGGATTTCATTCAGAAAGCTCCTGTATGAGAAGACAAATTGATGAAATGGCTCTTCTTTTGAAGAAACATAACATTTATGCACCTTCTAGTGCAAGGAAGGATGGATCTAAAGAAGAAGATGAAGAATACCAAAGGAAAGGCCATGCACTGAAGGCTTTCTGCTCATCAACACATGTTTTCCTCATTGATTCTAGAGCTTCCAACCATATGGCTACATCCAAAGAATCATTCTCTTCTTTTCAATCCCTTGATGGTCCTAGTATTCAGATGGGAAATAACAGTAAAGTCCAAACAAAAGGAAAGGGATCTATCAAAATTGAACATGGAATATTCAAAGATGTGTTATTTGTTCCCTCCCTAGCTTCAAACCTTTTATCTATCTACCATATGACCCATACTGGCTCTCCAAAGTGAGTGATATTTGGTCCTGACTCAGTAGAGATCACAGATATCTCTACTGGGAACATCATAGCAAAAGGTGTTGCAAATCATGCATCAAAATCATATGAGTTCTCACATTTCATGCCTCCTTCAGAACCAGTGCACTTTCAGCAACCACTTGCAAGGGAAGGTAAAATCATTTCATCTACTTCTTTTGCAGCTTCTACTAGTATTGCAGATCCATCCTTTTCAGTTTATGAGATTGAGATTCAGGGTCATTCAGATCTAGATTCGGTCCCTACTTCCAAACTGGAAGCTAGGAAGATGACTGGAAACCCATCTGATAGTCATAAAGGAAAGACCCTTGCTCTATGCCATGCAATATTACCTCCTTCAGGGAGATGCAATAGAATCCTTGTAAGATGCTACATGGGAAGGGCTCAGTCTCACTACATTTAGAATAATAGATATGATCATACACCTCTTCATCTAGCAAGAGACAAAGGTTAGATTCCTCCTTCCTTCCATCATCAATTTAGGAGAAGAAGGAGAGGTCTACATGCCATGCCCCAGAATACATGTGCACAACACACCATGCATGCTGCTTCGCTACCTCACAGAGATGAAGATTGCAGCAACATATTTTCAAGTTTTTCAAACTTGAATCCTGATTCTACATGCTTAGATAGAGAGGGGGATTTTTTTCCCATGTGTTTTTTTCCCCAACTCCTTGTATTAAGCAGTTACTTTATTTTACTTGATGTAATGGGTGACCTATGGTCTTAGTCACCAGGGCCCACAAATTGTCCAAATTAGCATTCAGGGGTATTAGGATTATTAATCCTCCATTGTCCAATTTGGTCATATGTCTAAATCAAGAGTCATGCCTAAATCGAGAGTCCATCCAGTCTACTTTTAGTCACTAGCACCATTGGGTCCACTTGGCCTAATTAGGGCACATGTTTCAGTTACTAAAGTGATGGGAACACTAATTGAGGCCTACTTCCACTGATCGCACTTGCATGCATCAGTTTAGGAGCCTCCTATACCAATCCCTACAATTTAGGAGCCTTTGGGAGTGCCGATACCAACCAAGGTCAGTTGAGTTGATTTGGTGACTAGTCAAGATAAGTTAGGAGTCAGTTGCAATCAGTTCTAGTCCTCTACATTCAGTTAGTGCTACGTTTGCATGGTTTCATGTAGGAGAGGTGCATTTCTCACCTACCTCAGTCAGTTATCCTCAGTAAAGACTTAATTAGACACTTGAGTTGTGTTTTAGAACTCTGATGAACTCCAGTGATGATTTAGACAAGGTCAGTTAACCATTGAGTCCTCCGATAATGATTTAGAAAAGGTCTTAGTTACCTACAGTCAAGTAGAGTGTAATCAATTCGAATATCCTCATGTGGATTCGAATTGCTTATGGTTATTTAGCCATTGTACTTCATTGTAATTATTATCTAATTACTTTTTTTATTAATGAAAGCATTCACAGTTGCAAGCCATTGTTTCACTGTTTCATTCTTCAATTACTGAGTAAATTGTGTGATCTATTTTGTGAGTTGTGTGTTTGTCTACAGATCTATGTGCTCAATTTATAAACCATCATCAAGATCATTTCCATGATCATCAAACTCATAATATTGATTAACCTCATACCCATCGTCATTTTCATCATCATCACAACCATCATCATCATCATATTTTTCTTCTTATATATCTAATGCAGGCTCAACATAGTTTGGACCATCATCTATAGAGTCATCAATTGTTGTGATTTGGAACAAAAGTTCAATATTAGATGTTAGTATTAATTTCATACCACATTGCATATTTCTATTGTATTTCTATTATTAACTCATACCAAATTAAAACAAAGTATAATACAAGTGCAATTAATATGTGTGTGTACTAATATAACTACAAAAGAAAGAGAAAAAATGGAACTAAATTACAACATCATTAAAAGATATAAACAAATTAACTAATTTAAGAAGTATGAAATGCCAATAACAATATTGATATTTTCCTTAATTTTATGATAACATTATTTTATATTGTTGTTTCAAAAAATTGAGTTTGGCATGGGCTTGATTATGGTAGTACTTGAGCTATTGGTGTGGACTTTATTATGTTGAAAATACATTGGAAATGGGGTGTTTTGGGGAATGTTTATCCCATGTAGTGTTTCACACCTAAAATCAACAAGGTTCATTATTTTATCTTACCATTTACTTCCCAAATAAATGCACTAAATGTGTGTATTAATGGTGTGGTACTAAGGGTCCCATAATCATTTGAGAATAGATGGAAGCATTATAAAAGTTCACCCAACAATAAAGTAAGTAGAAAAAAATTGTTGGTCAAATCACTTTCTTCAATTTAATCATGTAACAAGTGTGTGTCTTCAGCCATAACCTATTTAACTTCTATCTACTCTTCATATTAACCGAAGTAAAATCTCTTCATATTTACAATTTTAAAATACCTTTCTCTTTTACGTATTGAGAGGTTAATCATTCCAATGAGTAGAAATCTACTTGTTTATCCAAGTGCGGATTCCTTGGATTGGAATGACCAATATTAAAATTATGATATTCAAATTGTGTTGTGTGTCATTGGAGATGATTTGTAATTCTTAATTCAATCCTCATAACATCAAACAAGACATATAAATCATATATTTAGATTTAGCATCAAACAAATGGTGTATGTGTTTTCACTACACTGGGTTAGCATCAAACATAGTCCTACACTAACTAAATATATCCACATAATTAGTATAAGTGTGTGTATGTGTTTCACAATTGATAACAAGAAATCATGTTTCAACCAACATTAAATTGCATATTGATTCTCATGATAGAGTTTGTGTAATTCACTTGTTAACAATTAAAATCATAACATCTTGTACACATACAATATCATTTTGGTTCTTATAGTATATGTATGAGATACATAATATCCTTTTTGTAATGTAACAACATCATATGGTGGGGTGTCAAAGTTTTTCCTCTATTTAACTTAAAGCCAATATCATTTTTTTTTAATTTTGAAGATGCTCCATATATTACTTTAGATTACAAATATGTACATCATGGTTTAAGGTGATTACAACATGGGTTCCCAAAAAACATATAAATTCAACAAATGATGCAGTGCACTATTAAAATCTCAACAACAACTCACATGGTATCCTGTACTTTCCATTTCACAAGTCAAATAATCATGTGATAGTAAACCTCTTTATCAAATAGAAATAATTTCTTCATTCCATTGATAATTGTATAATAGAGAATACAATGTGGCCCACAACTGTAAGAACCAGTGAAATATATTGCAAAGGACCAATTCACCACCAAGGCATAGGCATTTCTACTTGATTTCCACCTTGAAGTTGGGGTTATGCTATGGCAAGGGAGTCATAAATTGAAGTGGGTCTCGTTAGTCCAAACGTCCTTAGCTAAATTCCCATTGATCGAAACAACACTACAAGGATTATTGGCATTGAAAAGTACCATTGATATAGTGTTAATGTCTGATACTATTCCAAGGTAATCTAAATCAACTTTCTAATACCAATCTAGAGTTCAATTACAATACCTTTCCTCAATGCTATCATATGCTAGTCAATATTCATAAAGTGGAAATTCTAGTCATGGCAGCAAATGTTTGCATCTTTACAACCCAGGACTAAAAGAGTTACATCTAGGGCTTGTCTACAACAATAGGTTGAGTCAGCATCATCTACATTGATCTTGTGAACAAACCTCTTATCATGAAACGGGACTAATCTTCCATTGTTTCTTCTTTATAGGAGACTTCATTTTTTGTGTTTTAAGGGTGAACCTAACCTAGAAAAGTGTCTTACTGACTTACTAGATTTGTTTTTCTAACTTGAAGAAATAATCAAGCATTTTGACCTAAATATTTGTTGTTCTAACATGAATTTTTGTAGACCTGCATCAAGTAAGCAAGCATAGATCTAACATTCTATCTCTTAATAACACATCATTATGCATGAGTGAGGCACAATAGTGGAGAGAATATCTTCACTCATTAAAATTTTAGACTCATTATTAAATGAAATTAACTCATTTATGACTAATCACTGATCAATTGGTCAACTCTACTCGATAAATAATCTCTGCTAAAAATAGGTCAACTTATAATTCATAGGATATTTCCAACTTGGTCTACATAATAATTTAACTCCACTGGAAAAAATAATAAGTTTTCACGTGGTGTAGAGACCAAATGGTCACGATGAGATTTTGGATTTGGTTTATTATAGACATGCGATTGAGCATATTTTAGGAATAGGATGGGAAACATTCAGTAATAGAGAAGCTACAATATGAATTATGATAAAAGAATCTTGTATCCAATCTCCTTGTGTTTAAAAGAGAAAAAAAAGTTGTTGGGAAATATACATATATACAACCATATTTGCATGATTTTTTAACATGCCAGGATTTGGATATGGGGAAATTATATGTAAAAACACATAACATTAAAAACAAACATGAACAAGAAACATAGAAAAATCAGAATTCAAAATATTTTTCTCCAAATTGCTCTCATAAATTTAGAAATGCATACCATTATGACAAACTTATATTTTAAAATTTTACAATGGTAGGAAATGTTATTTTATAGTAAAATGTTAGGGTTTTTGGGCTTTGCACTTTTCCTGTTTTGTTTCTTGCCTTATGTTTTTAATGTGTTTTTAACAAAAATGTATATTTTTGAAGGAGACACCAAATGAATTTTATGCAAGACAAAACTAGATATGTTAATAACCAGAGGATTTATTGGATATATGGTTATTTTGAATTGGAAAGCTATCCTAGTCAGATCTAGATCCACCAAAACTTGGATTTGTTATCATTTAAGAAAAATATAATATCTTGATATTGTTTCTTCAAGGAATCTCTAGTTTGTTGCAAATAAATTCATTTTATCTTATAATAGAAATAGATTGTGTAAATTGAGATGTGGGACTTTAGAATCATGTTTAAACTACAATAGAATAGGAGATTACAAACTTTAAAATTTTGAGATAGCAACAAAAATCAGATTGTCAGATTTTTGGATTCAATTCTTTATTCCATTAGAAATTGAAGATACATATAAGCCATAAACATATTACATTTATTTAAGATAGCAATAATTCCATCTAAAACAATAATCCCCAAACAATACTACAACTCCTTCATCAAAATCTGTTAATTATGCAGTTGTGGAAGTTAGAAGATATGTAGTACTTACAACGGGAAATGATTGATTGTGAGTACAAGGGATTAATTGAGTATACTATGTCACAATGGTTTGATCTTTGGTTATTGTTGATGGATCATCCATAGGAGGTTGGGTATTTAGGGTAGGTAGAGGACTTTGTGGTTGTGAAAGAGGAATAGTAGGATTATCACCTTTAGTCAATTTTAGATCATGTTGGGAATTTTCTGGATGTTGATATGTATTACCAACTATAGGATCTAACTTGGTACTACGGTCAGAGGGAGTATCATCATGGTTGATAGTCTGATCACCTAATTATGTACGAATGAGAAGATATTTTTAAATGTTAGGTGTACTGGGGATAAATTGAATTATGGGACTTTTATTCAGTAGGAACAACTAATACTTTATTACATAGAGGTGAATGAACATTGTCATTGATAACTTAGGCATCTTGATGATCAGAGGATTGTTGATGTTCTAAAGTAACTGGGTTTGGATTGATAACCTATACATGTTGTTCCTTTTCTATATCAATGATTTATTCAGTATACTTTTGGGAGGAGGGTCAATTGTCTTTTATTTTCCTTCAATCTTAACATAGATATCGGGTGCAACTCTAGTGAGAGAATCAACAAGGTAAATTGATTTAGTAGAGGGAGTTGTCTTACCTTGAAGGTTCGAGGTATTCTAAATTAAAGCATTCAAGTTCTGAATGGGAGAATTAAGCTAAGATATTATCACAAGTTGATTTTCCTGTTTGTTCTCCAACTGTTGTTTCTCTTCAGATTTATTTTCATCAAGAATAAACACTTTAGTTTCACTAGCTGCATGCATTGCTTCCTTTTTAGTGTTTTCTTGTTGTTCAAAGAATCTATTTCTTTCTTCTAATACTCTAAGTTTCAAATGCTTCTAGCTTCATGTATTAATACTCTTGGACTTGGATCAGTTATTTTTTTAATAACTTCTTTAATTCTAAGGGTGTCCTGGTATAAACAATCATTTGGTTCTTACTCATGCATATATGAATTCTTTATATGGGACTGAGCAAATAGGTCGGGTATAAACCCTTTGGAATCATGCATCCTCTTTTCTTCTAAGATTAATTTTAGATTAACTATATCCTTGATGATGACACCACCATGAGATGCATTCTGAATTACTAAATGTCCAATGTATAAAGGGAACTTGGGCCATGCTCCTTTTTTCTTAGAATGTATCTAATTGTGAACACCATCTATGATAGTTTGGAAGGAAACCTCTACAACTGTCATTCGGTCAGAAATAATCCTTGGTAATAGATGAATTAGTTTACTTCACCATATACTAAGGTAACTGAAACACAATGTGTTATACAAATATCCAATAGTTCCAACCAATGACAGAGAATTTTCAGAAATTCGAGGAGCATTTTCTTAAAAATAAAAAAAATGAACATAACTAATAAAACTATCATAGATATCATAGATATGTGGTTTGTAATTGAATTCCTAGTAAATCAAACAATAGATTTGAATGGGAGATTTTTCCCTCAAGTCCAATGTCAATTCATGGTGGGAAAGGAAAACGAAGCACATACCACATCCATAAGATAGGATGAGAGATAATAATAAAAAAACTAGGCTTCTTTGTGGCTAGGGTTTTTTGTACTTGGACAATAGAATATTTGAAAGTGAGAGAAACAATTTGAGCCAAATTAAATATATTACATGTTATTTCTATATAATATGCCAGAAGTGTCCATTCCAGCTTGAAATGATGGAAATTCTCTACACCATAAAACCTACATAACATGGATGTAAATAGTTTGTAGGGTTCTCTTAATAGAGAATGGGGTATTGCATGTTCATCCTAAGTATGAAGGTACTAGGTTCATCCATCCAAGTCTTTAATAAGACTTCAGGATCAATCTTGCTTTCAAATGCTTATATGATATCTTGAGTAAAAAATTGTTTCAGTCTTCAATCTATAGATTTTGGCAAAGGTAACAGGTTTGATGTTTGCAATTTAAACCATTTGGTTGGTATCTCTGAAAGTGTTGGTCAGGACATCTTCAAATTCGATCACCCATTTGAAAAAATATAGGTGTGTTAGAACAGAGGGGCATGTGAAGTTCTATGAAACTATGAATTGCTGATGTTCTAGTATATTGGGGGTTCTTCATTGAATTCAAAGAAATTTTCACTGTCGAAAATGGAATATATTCTAGACAAATCAAGGCATAGCATATCAGAGACCTGAGCATCTATGTCAGAATAGAAGCCAAAATTTGGGTCTTTAACCTTCAAATCGTCAATAGGAGCTTTGGACCGGGTGCTCTTAGCCATAGTTTTTACTGGAGTTCTACAAAGAACTAGAACCACATAATTTCATGGAATATATTATAAATCAAAGAAACTGATGTTAGAAATAAGGTACCTAAAAAATAAAATCAGCGATTCCTAAATGTTGTGTAAAAATTCTCATTTGAAGGGATGAATGTTTTGTGTGACATTGGCGTCAAGTTCAAATTTTCCTAAAGTTTAATGGTGAATTACAGCTAAACAAATGGTTTAAATGCAGGAATATCAATGGATTAAAACCATAAATTCTATTTAATGAAATTTGTACTCAAATCAGTACAGTATGCACCGAAATCCAAATTCACAACTATCATGTCCCCTCAAAGTGGCCATTAAAGTATTGACCATGATGGATTCCTAGGGGGGGGATCAATTTGACATTAATTATTCTTCCTAAGGAAATTTTGTAATAATTAATTAAGGCATGTATCTAAGTTTTATTTTCCATTTAAATTATTTATGCTAATTGATGAGGTGTAAATAAGCTGGCTTGTTAGGTGGGGCGCATTGGAAAAGTCTACTTGCCGAGGAAGGAAAGAGGAAAAACTATGACAAAAGCTGTCATAGGAAAAAAAGGGGAAGGTACCTAAAAACAGTAGAAAAATAGTCAGAGATAAAAGCAGGCAAGTTTTGCAAAGGAGGGCGTAGTTGCCTCTTAGAGAACTCAAAAAAGTTGTAAGGGAAAAAATAGGGAAGTCTAGGAAAGTGAAAGCAAAGTTTCCTTTTGGGGACTCAGTTGGAAAAGTAGAAAGCTTTCATAAACGAAGCAGCAACATTTTGGCTAAGGAGAGCACATTTGCTAATTTAGGAGATGAGTTGGACTTGGAAAGTTTTACACATGGTCCTACTTTCCAAATTACCCAAGGGAGGCACTTATGTGGCTAAGGTTAGGGTTTGTTGAGGGTTGACTTGCTCTCACATGTCACCTTGGATCCCCACTTGCTAAGCAGGTCACTCAACACTCTATTAAAGAAGAATTTGACCCCATTGAGTCAGTTTGGATGTTTTGATATTGTGGTTATGCTATGTGAGCATACTCTCTTAGTGTTGTCCCTCGGACCATTGGGTGATGATCCCCAAACCCCTCCTCCTTTCTCTTCCATTCCCTTTTCTATCTATTGCAGGTCTATTGAGAGCTAAGGTCAGCCAGTGAAGCTCATTCGAGAAGTATATTTCAGCCTCCATCACCTACAATTCAAGCTCCAGTGAAGCCTTTGCTTCACCTATGCTCACAACCCTCTTCCAGTGAGGATTCAGGCCTCTTGCCCATAATTTTGGAGTCACCTTTGTATTGGTCAGTTGTCATATGAATTCTGATATATGAACAGATTCTAAATCTATTATTTTATTTCCTTAAGTCAAAATATATCAGTCATTAAATATTACCTTATTGCACATTAAAAGCTTGTTTTTACAGCATATGGGGAATTTTGATGAATTTCAGTGCAATCAATATTATATGAGGTTGTGGGAGTGATTGAGTGGATTATACATGTTAAATGGAGTTTTTTTGATCTATTTAATATTTAATATCAGTACAGAAATAAATCTGCAATAATTTATGTGCTTAAATTCATACCCTTGCTAGAAAGCTAGTTTTAAATAACTAGTTTTGCCATTTCCCTTATAAACAGAGTTCTATAAACCGAAAATTTGATATGAAAATTTCAGTGACATGCACACATTCCCATACATAACTCCATAACCCCTTTTCATTGTGACCGTACTGCCTTTTGGAACCTTCCATTACGCAAGGTCTTTGTAGACCAAAACTGTCGATTTTTCCCAAATTGATCCCAAACTATTACGAACTGTTCCGAATTGTTATAAACAGTTCAGAACCTTATTTTATGACTGAATATCATCTCTGCAACTTTCCTAAGCCACTGGTCGGAATATGGATTGATATTCCCTAGTTTCATGGTTTGGTGACCCGGCAACATGAAAGTAAGTTTCCACAGCGCGAACTCCAAAATCTCAATGGTCCGAGATCTAAATGTTTTAGGGGAATGTATTTCAAAATATTCACTCACCCTTGATTGATATCCTCTTCCCACTCTTCCTTTGCAAAATTTCCCAACCTGAAACCTTGATTTCCCTATTCTATCAGTGCACCGAATGGTAGATTTTGTAAATCATAAAATTTAATATAAATATGTAGAATTGATTAATATTCTTATCTGTACATCAGATCATGATATTAGAGTGGTATCAGAGCACTTTCCTCCACTCTTATGGAAAGGATCCTCTCTTTTGACTAACATTGTAGATCAGTAAGTCAAAATTGCAACCATGAGGTTGCTACCAGTGATTGAAGAAGAAGAGGTGATCTATGTTAATGATGGATTGCAAATGTCAAGAAACCATGATGCTTAGTTTTGTGAAAATGAGGAGTATGAATACAAAATGGTTGAACCATCAATGGCTAATCCTAAGAAGGATTTAGCAAAGATGATAGATTCAAGTGAAAACTTTCCCCAACACTACAAAGAGTATCTTGCATTGGGGGGGAATATTTATAAATTTATTCCTTTCAAAGACTATTTTTATTTCAGTTTTGGATTTGATCCCAAGGATGTGGATGATAATTATTTAAATGGCAGCAAATCATCCGTAGAGGAACCAAGTTGTTCCAACTATGTGAGTAAGGAAGAAGAAAGAAAATCTAAAAGAGAAGATGTAGCAAAGAAATCTGTTGGTCTTAAGCATTATGAGATTGTTTGGGTTTTCTTTTAGTAGATCTTCCAAAAGTGGTGAGAGGAGTACTATTCTAGAGAATGAAGTTTCATCAAATTGCTTGGAAAATCAAGAGACGCTGACAAACCACCCTTCAAAGGAGAAGGTCATAAACTTTCTAGAGGAAGAAACATGTAGTGCTTCTAATGGAAGTATTTATGAGGAAAAAGAAGGGTCTGTTGTTCCAAACCATCTGGATGGCAAAGATGAAGAGGAGGATAAGGTACCAAATCCATTCTCAATCCTAGAAAAAGGATATGCTTCACTTAGTTATTCAAGTGATCAACAAAAAGAAAAGATCCATGAGGTGAAGTGCAAATCACCACAAGTTGGTTGCATAGGTGAAGGAGTTGAAGATGAAGGAACTTCAAGTTTTTGGGTGGGTGATCTCCATATCACTGCTCAAGGTTTTGGATCCTATATGGGTGGTGAGACATATTTTGTATCAGATCCAAAAGAGGTACAAAAATCATATTTATAGTCACATCCTGAGCCACGGAGTGAAGAAGAAAACAAGGCCACACCGCTTAGGTGTGAACCAGGAAAATTGGTGTAGGAGCAGGCCACCTTAGTATCGCTTTAGAAAGATGATAAGGTGAAAACCATGGAGAGTAACATATCTGATTTTTGCAGCAGCCATGTACACCCACAAATATATGATCCATGGGGGAAGGAAAATACTTCACCACTCCTAAGACTGTAACATGAAGGACAATTGTGAGAGAAATGAAATTACTCCTAGCTTTTCTGTTGGTGATCACAAAACCATTGTAAATGAGGGTGATGTTTTCAATGGTTGTGAGGGATATTTTATATCAGATCCAAAAGAAGAACAGATATCAGATATAAATACATCATCGGAACTTCCCAATGAAGTGGAGGACAAGCCCCCACCAGTCGGGTGTGAACTAGTAAAGTTGAAGGAGAAAAATATGATGCAGAGAGATGAGCACAATTCAGAATTTTGGACTCTCTTGCAGCATGATGAAGCTGAAATGCCAAGGCATGATATTCTTTCTGATTCTTGTAAAGATCACATTTCATTCTAGCCTTCAAAGATACCCTCCACTTCACACCATGGAAGTGATTTTGCAGAAAATTCAAAGGCTGACTTGTATGATGAGAATGAGTTTTGTGTTGTGGATCCATGCCACAAGAAAAGTAGTATTATATGTACGTTGTTAGAGGAAGAAACCTTGGTGCAGGATCTTCTTTGTGAGCCACATCATTTGAGTGGACCACTTAAGGAGGATAGAGAAAAGCTTAAGGAAGCCTTGAAAAACCCTGTTGACATCAATGCCTTGGTGGCTAGATGCAGTGTTGTAAAGTTTATGGAGGAGAAATGGAAGGAGAAGCCTTTATGGAGGAGTGCATAGCACTGAAATAAGGAATGGCCAAGATGAAGGAGAGCTATATGAACCTACTATCTGACAGATACTATCTCCTCATAATGGCTGAAATGTATCACTGTAAAATCAAGAAGGAAGAAGAATAAGTAGAAAGGATCACTAATAAGTTAGAGATCACTAATGAATTATTGAAGAGCACATAGATATCCCTTAGAGAGTCAAATTTGCATATCTGTCAACTTCAAAATGATTTGAATATTTCACACCTTTCATGTTTCATGGAAGAAAATGTTTTGGGTATAATTGAGGGACCTCATGTGGAGGACAACCATGAGGGAGGAGCAGATTTGCAGGTGTTTGTAAAGAGCCCTGTGTCGTTCAGGAATAAACACCCTTGTAACCTAGGGTTTGGGGTTACCAACTTACTTCTACAACTTGCAGACAATCAACTTTAAAGTACGGAAAGGAAATAGGAAGAAATGTTGAACTCACCCGATTACTGATGGTTGATCCAAGCTTTGTCCTCTCCCGCTCTGCTTCTCTCCAAATCTTTCAGGGATGCTCCTCCTTCACCTGCAAAGAGAAAATTCTCCAAATACAATCTTATACATATATATACATATATATATATAACAGGTTAGATAAACAACATATATAGTGCTTAATCAAATATATTCATCAACCATGATACATGAAAGAGACTCAACACAAAGTTGGAAGAAGAATTCTCTTTATTAACAATCAGTGAATGAGATAAGTGTACAACCCAATGTCTGAGACAAGGACTCCTCTGCAACCAAAGGACTCTGAGTTCTGCTACTCCAAATACTTCTGAAGATATGCCACTAGCATAAATTTGCTCTCCAAGATTGATTGATTAATGCCCTCCCCAAGGCCTCTATTTACACTTTGGGAAATAGAGCAGTTTCAAAGGTTGAGGAGGTTGAGACAGTTGAGATGGTTAATGATTAGGGCTCAACTAATATCCATTAATCGTGATTTATATTTTTTTAATTCAAATGGATGTGTACGCGACTATTGATACTGGCAACCCGTGTATGACACGCGAGTTGTTCTAAGGGAAGCCCATGTATAGATCTGTACGCAGGTTGCAATGGGAATAGTTGCATACAATACGCGAGTTGTCAACGAGGATAGTCGTGTATGTACGTGATTTTCAATGGAGATAGTCGCGTATGGAAATCAACACATAGAAAAATAAAATGGCAATCCAGTTGAAAGGTAAATGCATCTCATGCCATGCCCATCTATAGTGTTTAGGCAAACTTCAATCCTAAAATGTCCTTTTGTGTACAAATATAATGAATCGTCGGCACTCGGACAGAGAAGTGCCATTTGGATTGATAATAGATTCCCCCTAATGTGTGAGGTCAGAGGGAAGCGATGGCTGAAATACATTATAATCATTATCTTTGGAGAACTCAAAAGTCCAAATGAGCAGAGGTAGTACCTGAAACAAATACATAATAATGTCATATACAAAGTCATATTTGAGGATGCTATGTTCAATATACTGGAACACTAGCTCCTTAACAATATTTGAGTATATCATATAGTACCGGCACAAGACCACGTATATTACAAAGATGGATCGAAGACACAATATACAATAATGATGAGTCTTCAAAGATCTGGAAGCTGTGTAAATAGGTACAACATAATCTTGCACAACTTAGTCCATAGATAGGAAACTAAGGTCTTCATAAACAAATCCCAAAGAACCAATACAATCCAAGCCATGTGAATAGATTTAAGTTGAAGTTGAACATGGAGTGGATTCAACATATTCTTAATCAATAGGTGATAATCAACAACTGAAGCAAAGAAATTCACCAATAATGAAAGTGAATCCTGAGGTACGATAGTCAAAACTCTAGGTCTTCGTCATCAGAAAGTGTTGATGTGAAACCATATTGTGATAAGGAAGGCAATAGATCCTCCAACGGATCACAAGAGTGACTAGGAACTGGGTAAAGGAATGGAGACACAAGTGATAATAGATACAACAATGATGGGATCAGGATATAGATAAGATATTGGGTTAATTCTGTGAACAGTGAGCACAACACAGAGATGACCCAAGGCAGATTTTAACTTTATAGATAGAACAACTAGACTTATCTGTCATGTAGGAGACATGATCAGATTCCCCAGGTAGAACTAACAAGAGGAGGAGTAAGAAACTTGAAGTAATAGCTGAACTGAAAGTGAACATTGAGACATGAGTATCAGAAAAAACAAAGAGTGCTATGTTCAAGGATGACATGCTGCCACTAACTGAAAACCAAAAGAAAACTTCTTCCTTACCTTCCCAGTTGAATTTTAATGAGTCCACGAAAGTCAACTTGAGTCTCTCTTCATTTTTTGACAAGCTTGAAGAGAAGAGGGAATAATGCTTGATAGTGTCACTGATTCGTGGATTTTATGAGCCCAAACTAGTCCATGATCAGTTGGTGTTTTCATGTTTAGAGAGTTTGAAAACTCCAAAGAAGACTCCAGGGGGGTCCTTTTTCATCCAATTTATTCTCCTAAGGACAGAAAAGTATAAAACATACCACAAAAGAACTCTCTTAACTTCCATGGAAGAAAAGGTGAACCTTTTTTGTACTTAGTCAGGGAGGTCCGAAAAAGGTTAAATTACCACCTACCCAAGGCTCCTTTGAGAGCAGCATAAAGCTTGAGTTTTACGAGTGTGAAGGAAAGCAAGATCACTCAGAAAGATCCATTTGTGTATG
Source organism: Pseudotsuga menziesii (assembly GCA_001517045.1). Taxonomy (NCBI): domain Eukaryota; kingdom Viridiplantae; phylum Streptophyta; class Pinopsida; order Pinales; family Pinaceae; genus Pseudotsuga; species Pseudotsuga menziesii. The sequence goes on along the minus strand of LPNX010683253.1, from coordinate 252,748 downwards.
AGAAATGGGGCTTACAACAATAAACTCGATGCTTTGATCTTAGTGTTTAATGAGCATGACAAAGACATAAAGTACACTCAAAATCTTTTTCATGTTTAGGTCCAGAGCACGAAAAAGAGAAAACTGAGCTCATACCGGGTGTTCCTTTTCCTTAAATTTAGTCCCTCAGCTCTGGAAAAGTGATAAACCTGTACCTGAGAATACTCTTCTCAATTCTGTAGAAAAGAGAGTGATCCTTTCTCGTATTATTCCACATGGTTCGAGAAAGAGATAACCTACCACCAATGCGGATGCCCATTCACGTATACTTAACGAGCTTGAATGGACAAGTTAACTCGGCAGTCAAGTCTATTTTAAGGAGTTAGACCTGGGCCTAAAGAAACTCCATAAAGGTGGGGAGTCCTATAAAGGGGTAGCTTGTAAAAAGAGACCAAAATGAGGCTCAATTTGGCATGAAAAATAGCTAAAAAGATTCCCCTATACCTAAGACAGCTGTGGGATGAGTATCGAAAGAAAAAATAGGTTCTAAATGGGGATACTCAGGAGAGGAAAGCCCTATCCATGGAAGAACAATGGTAAAGACCAGGCGCTAATGGTTTAAAAATACCATAGTCTGTGGTCAGAATGTTAATTGCTAGGTTTAATATGGAGTAGGTATAAATGTAGAATGCATGTGAAACGACAAAAAACCATCCGATATGAGCAAAAAACACCTTAAAATGATGATAAACCTGTTACAAGGCAAAAATATATGGTATTAGTTTTATAAATTATGAACTATAGGGAAAAAACCCACTTGAAAAATAAATTTTCTATAAATGGTTCAAAACATAAATAAAAACTCACCATTTGGATTTTTAGCCATAAAAGACGAGTTTTCACCTCTACCTTCAATTGCTCGGTGTGGACAATCCGGTGGACCATTTCCAAATCCGCAAGTGTCAGGTAATACTACACTCCATGCTCTTCAATTTGATCCAAGCAATTATCAAAATTAAGCCCTAATTTCATGTTTTTAAGCATCCTCAACAAAGCAATGTTGTGTATGCAGGTTTTCTATATTGAAAGTAGAGTACACGCATTCTGTACGTGGGTTGCTCGAAGGATTTTCACGTACAGTATACGACATGCCTTAATAGACAGTCGCGTACGCTGCGTGAGGTGGAAAAGAAGCATATAGGGTCAAATTTTCAAAATTTAATATGAAACTAAAGGTTTGCAATTGCTTGTTTACTAGGTTGAAAGATGGTGCTTGAGTGGAGGGAGTGCGAACATGAAGATATGGACCAAGAAGTACTCCAAGATTCCCCCACCATGAATGTTTTACGTTTAAGTGGGTTGTTGAATTTTTTCTATACCTCACCTATGTGGGCCAATGTCTGCCTCTTAGAGTTCCTAATAAATTATTGGGATCATGACTTGGGCATGTTTGACCTTCAAGGTGAGTCCTTGGAGATTACATCATAGGAATTCTATTTCATTGCTGGTCTATCATGACGGGGAGCTTCGGTAAACTTGGAAGGCATCGGTAGAGGCGGTGACCCTCTAAGTGTCTAGAACTATATTGACATATACTGTGCACCAGGCACACAAAAGAGGGGTAGCTGCATCCGTATTGTGCACATACGTGACCTTCCTCTACAAGTATTAACAAGTACTATAGTGAGGTTGCATGGTCATCTTCACTTCACCTTGCAACATGGAACCAGATGAGACTAGAAGTGGATTGTATGTATGGGGGCCTATATGATTGGTGCTCGGGAGTGATCCCAATTATGAGAAAACAACTCTCTGACTGCAAGAGAGGCAGGAGGAATAATTTTGGATATTCTAGCATACTAGTAGCCTTCTTCTTTGAGAGAGTGTCGAGATTGAGCCCTGCAGTACCCTTGCCAGTTCGTTCTCCTCGTCATCCTAGGATGAGTATATGGGGAGATATCTTCCTCCACTAGGGAGGTGGTGGCTCAGTGCAGAGTGTCTATGATGATGACTTCTACTTTTTGTGGGAGCAACAGTTTCCAGCACTGGAGTAGTTTCCATATGCTGGAATGGACTTCTATGTGGATCCAGACCTCATCCTCCCTCTAGGAGGAGCATGGGGAGAGTTAGGTAAATTTTATTTTCAAATTTTTATGAATTTTAAAATATAGAGATATATACATATGTATAAGAGTTCTAATCCTTTTTAAAATGTCAAAATGCAGATATTGGACTAGTCTTCCCTGAAGGGAATCCACGCATGTATGTGCATCATGTCTTGGGAGAAGACCAAGTATTGATTAGGGTTCTTGAGGGGAAGCTGTCCAGGATTACCCAGAGAGTACCCACCTTACGGATTGAGCACATCCCAACCATCATGCCAGAATTTGTGGTTGGTGTACCACTTGTCTGGATATGCCTTTTGAGGTGGGTAGCCAGAGCAGTATTGGTATACATAGATGTTGTTGAGGCTATTGAAGCTGAGGAGGCTGAAGAAGCCAGAGTGCAGGGAGACTGGGGGGACCAGGGTAGTCCAAGTGACCAGGGTGGTCTAGCTTAGATCNTTTTGATTCCTTGGAATATGATTGAATGTAATGAACTCAAAATTTCTTTCCAATAACCTAACTTGTATAAACTGACGTAATAGAATAGGGTTCCGCACCTGATAAGCCCGATTAAGCTGGGAAACCACCAGTTGAGAGTCCAGTCGGACTTCCATCCGAGTGATACCACGTGACAAAGCATCCCATAGAAGTTCAATGATGGCCCTATATTCAGCCACATTATTGGAAGCGGGACCTAAGCAAGTGCCTCCTGAGGCAACTAACTGTCCCGAGGGTGAATAAATGACCCATGCAGCCGAAGCTAAATTACAAGTGTGGTGAATGGCGCCATCAGCGAAACCTACGAACCTCTCGGAAGACATCTAAAACAACCAGTAGATGGTATACATAACTGGCGAACTAGTGTACATAAAATACATACATTAAAATACAAGAAAAAGTGCTAAGCCTAAGCATAGTACTTTTTCAGGTAGATCCCATTTCTAGGCTCAGCCAGCTTATTCCCATCAAAATATATCAATTCATATGCGCCTTTCTTTAACACTTTAGACACGATATAAGGTCCTAACCACATAGACCTGAACTTTCCTGCCCCCAGGGGTTCTTTGTCTTAGTCCCAGAGCAAAACAAGTTCCCCCTCAGAGAAAATTCGAGGCTTGACTGATTTATCGTATTGGCTTTTGACCCTATTTTTATGAGCTTGGTTTGTTGTTAGCGCATCTCTGCGTTGTTCATCAAGGTGTTCTAAATTTAATAGACGTTATTCAAGCTCATTCGTATCAGGTAACACATGAATAGTAATATTTAAAGACGGGATTTCACATTCAATTGGGGTAACAACTTCCACTCCATGGACGAGTTGGAAAGGTGAAAACCCTATAGTAGTTTTTACATTAGTCCAATATGCCCAAAGTGCAGCATATAGCATGATATGCCAATTGGAACGGGCTGCATTAATAGTATGTTTGAGGATAGTCTTCAAAGTTTTATTAACAACCTCGACCTGACCATTTACTTGAGGATAGAACAAAGATGAATGTTCTTGTCTAAATCCTAGCATAGTAGTCAGTTCAGTCATCATGCTATTTTGAAAATGACTGCCATGGTCAGTGACAATCACCTTAGGTATACCAAATAGTGCTATAATTTGATTGAACACGAAAAAAGCTGCAGTTTCCCCATCAGCTCTAAAGGTGGGCATTACCTCTGCCCATTTTGTAAAATAATCCACAACGAAAATGATATATTTGTGCCCCCCAGTCGAGGCTGGGTTACATGTCACATAATCACTCCTCCACTTCATGAAGGGGCCCACTGAGATGATAGAAAATAATGGAGCGGGATGTGACCGCATTTTTCTGGTATAAAGCTGACAAGGATGACAGCACTTCACTGCTTCCACACAATATTTAAAGATTGTGGGCCAGAAATAACCGGCAGGTAATATCTTCTGGGTTGTTTCTAACCCAGATAAATGACCCCCACACGCTCCACTATGGTCATCATTTAGGACAATCTCCGCTTCCTCATGCGTAAGACATAGACGCAAAAGGGAATCTACCCCCCTACAGTATAAAGTATCTCCTATGATAAGGTAGCTCTTGGCGTGTAGGCATAGTTTATGTCATTCTTCACATGAGAAAGCTGTAGGATACATCAAATTATCAAGATAGATAAGTATATCTTTGTACCAGGGGTCAGAGGTGGAAATTAAAAATATGTGCTCATCTAGGAATGAGTCTTCTTCAATAGCTACATCTTCTTCTACTAGAAATTATGCAATAAGCTCAACAAAAACTAAGTACTTTTTAGATTTTGCGGATTGAAAATCCAAGTCAAACTCTTGGAGAATGACTATCCATTTGTTGAATTTGCCTCCAACTATCTGTCAGGACAAAACATATTGAAAAGGATTAACATTTGCCACTACCGTTGTAGTCCTTAGTAAGATGTAGTGACGTAGCCTCTGAACAGCATAAACAGCTGCTAAGGCCAATTTCTCGACATGGGAGTACCTCAGTTCAGATCCAGCTAAAGCATGGCTAAGATAGTAAATGACATGGTCTTGGAGCTTATCATCCTCTTGGACTAGGACTACCCCTATGGTCGACTCCGACGCAGCTAGATACAATATAAAATCCCTAGAGTAATCTAGTGGATGCAATAATGGTGCCAACAACAAATATTTTTTCAATGCCTCAAATGTGAGTTGTGGAGTTTCATCCCATACAAATGGGGTGTCCTGTTTTAACAGGCGCATGAAACCCTTAGTATTCTTGGCATAGTTTGCAATGAAATGCCGAAGAAAATTGGACTTTCCCTGCAGGCCCTGAAGCTACCTAATAGAACGAGGAGGAGGAATATTTACAATGGCCTCAATTTTTAATAGATCCACCTGAATGCCTCTATTAGAAACAATGAATCCGAGTAGTCTCCGTGACTCGACACAGAACACACACTTGTGGGGATTCAAGCGGATTTTATAGTATCTGCATCATTCAAATATCAAACGCAGGTCATCTGGATGGTCAATCCTCTTATGAGAATGTGTAGGCAGATCATCAAGGTAAGGTTTGACAATGGCTTTAATATCATGAAAGGCAAAATTCATTTCCCGCTGAAAGGTTGCCCCAACATTTTTCAATCCAAAGGGAATTTTTTTGTATGTGAAGGTACCCCAAGGAGAAATGAAATTAGTTTTATGTTGTTCTTCTAGTTTTATTTGAATTTGATTATATCCGGAGAAACCATCCATAAACGAAAAAACTTCACTTCCCGCGCAAGCATCAATAATTTGGTCTATAAATGGCGTGGGATAGTTGTCCTTAGGACAGGATTTGTTTAAATCTCTGAAGTCAGTACAGACGTGTATGGTCCCTTGCTTCTTATCAACAGGAACAGGTTTGGATACCCATTTCATCAAAGCTATGGGATAAATAAAACCAGCTTTCAGCAATTTTTCCACTTCAGCCTTCACTGCCGCCGCTTTACGCCGGTTAACAGGTCTCAAATTTTGTCGAACAGGTTTAGCATCAGGGTATGTTCAGATCTTGTGCTCGACTATAGATGCATCAATACCTGGCATATCCTCATATGACCAGGCAAAAACTTCACAGAATTCCTTAAACAAGGACGTATAGATCGCAATATCCTCAGAAGAGCAGTTTGCGTCGATATGTATATTTTCCACAACGTCAAGATTTACAGAGATGTTGATAGGGATAGTAGCAGAAATATTTTCCATGTTCCCCTCAACAAACATCCCTTCCCTTGGTAATGGATTGATGGGTGTATCAACATCATCTGCCAGTCTCATATGAAACTCCTGATTCTCTATCCTGCTTAGCTCTGGAAAAAAATAGGATCGATGGTGAAGATCTTCACAGATCTTATCAAGTCCGCACATGGCTTCATCATAAAGTAAAACCATATCTAAATAGTCTGTAGAATGCAAAGAGTTTTCTACCCAAGTAGGAAAATAGACTTCTTCCAATTCCTTTGAGAAATTGAGGGGGACCAAAATGGGATCAACAGTGGTTTGGGTAATAGCTTGGTAAGCCACTTCCACTACCAATAAGGGCACTTCAGGTTCATGGTGGGAAGGGAGAACCCAAGGATCAGTCCTATCAACAGCCATGGCTATGGAATTCCCCACACTAGTAGAACCTATATAGTTAATCGGAGCTAGAAGATCAAATGTACCCATCAATGATGTGTACATTCCATCCCCAAAGCTCTCTGTAGCAGGTTTAACCTGATCAACCAATGGCACAGTGGACTCATTAGACTCCATGTGGCCTTTTTTAGTGAAACTGAGTTGGTCAACAGTAACCAACTTCCCTTCATGTGGAAACACTACCACTCAAAAGATGACCGATGCAATAACAGACATGCATAAGTCTAGCTTCTTCGCAAGAGCAAATTATAGTCCAAAGGTGCATTAATCACCTCCACCTCAACAGACACCGCTTTACCTACCAACTTAATTTCAAAAGCTAGTAGGATACCATGCGGACAGAATGACCTTCCATCGAAAGCAGTAAGCAGGGTGTTTGACAGGACCAGCTCTGGGGATCCAAGAGCTTTCCAACATGACAAGGACATAACACATGTAGAAACACCCTCATCGACAACTACCCTTCCAATGGTCTTTCCACCATGGATGACATCTATCAATAAGGCTACATCGTAAGGTAGGCGAATTTTGACATCAGACAAGTGAAATTTCACCATGAGACTTGATGAGTCCATGCTGTTTAAGGATACTAAGAGTGCATCCTGTTGAGCGGGACAACTCTGTAACACCTCTAAAGCCAACATTGCACAAGGTGTCTGGGCTAAGTCTTCAACCACAGAGTAGTTGGATGCAACCCTAACATTAGGATTATGCAAGATATTCTTAAAGACACCTTTCGGTATCTTGGGCATAGTTTCGGTAGGTTTCTCTATCATGGGAGGGTTAGAAGTTTCACCTATAGACTTACCCTTCTCAGAGGTCTCTTTTTCATAGTTCTTATTGCTAGTCTGTAGCAAAGTTGAAGATCGAACCATGTTGATATAATTGGGGTCAGGGGAATTTGGAGTGCCCCCTACTACATTTGAAGCTGAAGTAAAATTCTGACCTTGGGGAAACGGATCCTTCAGGACAGCTGGTTGTTGAGATTTTAACATCTTCTGAGCCCGTTCCATAAGAGGAAAAATATGGGTGAGGTGATCCTCATGGCACAACTTACATGGGAATTTCACCTTTTTATTTTCTTTCTTTCCCCCATTAGCATTGTTTGCGGTTTTCTGCTTGTTTTGATTTCCCTCCCCTTTCTTTCCTCTCTTCTTTTTCCCACCGAGATGCTGATTTCCCTTCTAAGAGGTCTGTGCAAAAACATTTTCATTTTGGGGTGAGGGGGAAGCCTTTGCTTCCTCCATCGTAGAATGTTTGATGGACAGCTGATGGAGCTGTTTGGCAAAAGATTCTACAATGGGAGAATTAACGAAACCAGCCACACCATCGGCATGGGGTCTAGGCTTAGGTTTCTCTGCATCGTGTGTTGGCCTCGGTGCCTCAGGGATAATCTCATACAATATCCTAGACTGAGAGTAAATCAAATCTAATTGCTGGGCCCTAAGGATAGATTCTTCCTCATTCGTCACTCCTGAAGTAGATATGTCCTTAGATATATAAGGCAATAGGGATTTAAGGAACCACTCTAATAAGAACTCATGAGGGATAGTGGCTTTAATGAGGATCTTCCACCTCCTCCACTCTTGGATGTGATCCGAGATGTGGGTGGTCTTGTTCTGCCTAAAGGTAGATAACAAGTCTGTTCCAAAATCATATCAGACAAGAACCTGGAAGTGGCTAAGGAATGCGTTAGCCAAGTCCCAAAAACTACTAAACGTAGCAGAAGGCAACTCAATGTACCATTTTGTTGTAGTGCTAGTCAATTTTCTTTGGAAAAGCCTCAACCGAACTGAATCTTCATTCAGTGATTTGGAAGAGCACAATAAATGAAAAGTGGTGGCATGAGCCCCAGGATCTTCACCAACTTTTCCTTCGAATTTTGGGATGTCCGAGGGCAACTTGGTGGGTACAGGAAGCTAGGAGGGATCATGCCTCACTGGGTCATTCATCAGTTTAGACAAATCTGGAAAGTTTAACGTTGCCAGGAAAGGAAGCTTAGGTCAAACCGGAGCACTAAAAGTGCCAGTTTGGGGATTAGAGGGAATTGCCCCCAGATTCCCATATGTAAAGGTGGGGTTGCCCCCTGCCGCCAGTTGCAAAGTGGATGGGTTACTTTGAAATGGATTCCATTTGTAAGCCACAGGATTGTTGGTGTGAGGTGCAATATAAGAGGTTCTAGCTGCCACAGTCGAAACTTGGGTTTGAAATACAGAAGCAGGTATCCCTCTGCTAAAAAGAAAAATGGGAGAGCTCATGAACAGAGCAGAGACCCAGTTTTGGAAACCTTGACCATAAGGGTTATTGTTCCCAAACTGCACCCCTACATAAGAGGGTGGTGGGCCTACGTATGGAGTGGATGGGGGTATGTGCCCCCCATTATAAGGAAATCCTTGGACAGAATTCGAGGGTCCTATAGGACCACTATAGGCAGTGTGTGTGAAGGAAGTTGGAACTGTAGGTACACTAGGAATCCCAGTGACAACACCACCAAAAACACCTGCTAGGATTATGGGAACTGGCGGTTGAACCACTTGGCTCGCTGGAGTTAGCGGTGTAGTAGGTATGCTTGATCTAGGGGTAGTTACTAGGGGAGGTAGCACCCCTTCATCCAGGATGGATGAGGTGAAAATGAAAGAACTTTCTCCTGCCCATAGGGACACCAATCATGGGTGGGTCAAAAGGAAGAACCTGAATGATCATAGGATCATTTAATTCAATTAGAGGTGTATTAAAATTCCTTGCAAACTCATCATCTTGCAAGTATTCTATCTCAACTGTGTTTAAATCAAAGTGGTTTTCCCTAAGTTCTAGTTCACCCGGAACTTCACTGACTCCTATCGGTTCAAATGAACCATCTGTGTCCAATCTCCGCCTTTGAGGGGGGGTGGAGGTTCCAATGTGATAAGAGGAGGAAGTTTTTTCAACCTTCGTGACCTTCTGATAGGTTGGTCCTCCACGATTGTAAATTTGACAATTCAATCCCTTAGGTCGGCTAAACACAAACAAACCACAGAGCAATCACGATGAAAAATCCTAAATTCTCAACAGTCAGCAAGGGTAAAAGATATGCTTTCCAAAAGAAAACTGAAATACAGTTTCTTGGTGTCCTTGAAGAGGTTCTTAGGCACAAGTAGAGGAATCACCCACCACCCTCCTATACTTTCAACAAGGGTTACCTTCCAGGCCCATCCTAGGTGAACTAGAAATAGCCTTCCGGTTTACCTGTGTATAAACCCTAGATGTCAAGAGACTAGAGGCTACCTTAACTATACGAATAGTTTGGGGGGGAAATCGCAAGCCTGATTTGTACACATGGGTAGGGTAGCTGAGACATAAACTCTATCTAGGACAGAATCCCCAGATGTGTAAAAACCCTGGTTTACGTTTCGACAAGGAATCGAAGGGTTATATCCTTAGTCCAATGCCTCCATGCGGCCTCATGCTTGACTCCCGTTTGAGAGGAGCTTCCCAAATACTATCGATAAAGAGAAGGATTTACCTATGGATTGGCCCACTATGTCTGAATTTAAATACTTATGGGGAGTTTACACTTCCTATCCCACAAGTCTAGCCTAAGCTAGCAGGTGTATGGCCCTAAAAAACAAAAATTACTAATAAATTTTAATTATTGCGTTCATTTTAAGGGCTATTTTTTACTCAGAAGGCAAGTGGAGTGAAAGACTATGATGTTTTTGACTCAATAAGAAATGTAAAAGACAATAGGTGTATACTTCCAAAGCAAATTATCACTACTTAAAAAACAACCTTCTCTTTTCTTTTCTTTTTTTTGTAAATGTAAACTGATGAAAATGCAACAAATAAAGAGAAAACTAAGACTATATTTTTTTAATTTTTGAGATTATATTTAAAAACTGAAAACAAAACTACTGTATGCAAATCAAATGCAAAAGTTTCTAATGTTTTCTTTTCACTTTTCAAATTGCTCAAAGACTACTATGCACCTAAATGCACAATACTTGAGTATGCTTAAATAAAATAACTGCATAAAATAAGCAAAATGAATTAAAGCAAATTCATAAAACCAAAGATCAACCACCTAAGGAAGACTTGGAACCCTAGCCTGGGAAGGCATAATGAATAGAAATCACTGAACTCAATCAAAGGCAAGTGACAAACCAATACTATTCGAAAATAGAGTGGAATATATAGTGTCTAGAACCTTGATCACTGATTCCGACAACTAGAACTTAAACCTATTACCCAATAGGAAAATCCACTTCAAGTTGCTAATAGAAAGACAATCCAAACAATAAGAACTCAAGGGCTTACAAGAAAGCACAAGGTATGGATAACAAGGTCATCAAACTCACAGTGAAGTTCCCATAGTGAAGGCCACTCAGCAAGACAAAATCTATAGAAGGACAGGGACAAGCAAACACTAACCCAAAAATTTTGTTGCCCAGGCTTGTACACGACTGTGTACAAGAGAAACCCACGTACTATACATGACTGTGCTATAGAGAAACCTGTGTACGCAGACCTCTGTACGCGACTGTGTGCAAGAGCAACCCACATACAGGTATAAAATTTTCAAATAAAAAGAAAATTTTTAAAGGTATTCAAACACCACTATAAGTTTGAACCAAGACAAAACAACACACACTGAATCAAATAAAATACTGGGCACTGATCTACAGAGTTAACCCATAGCAGTCTGGGCTCCCTAGTGGAGTCACCAGTTTTGTTGTTTAGGAATAAACACCCTTGTAACCTAGGGTATGGGGTTACCAACTTACTTCTACAACTTGCAGACAATCAGCTTTAAAGTACATAAAGGAAATAGGAATAAATGTTGAACTCACCTGATTACCGACGGTTGATCCAAGCTTTGTCTTCTCCCGCTTTGCTTCTCTCCAAAGCTTTGAGGGATGCTTCTCCTTCACCTGCAAAGAGAAAATTCTCCAAATACAATCTTATACATGTATATATAACAGGTTAGATAAACAACATATATAGTGCTTAATCAAATATATTCATCAACCATGATACATGAAAGACACTCAACACAAGTTGGAAGAAGAATTCTGTTTATTAACAATCAGTGAATGAGATAAGTGTACAACCCAACATTTGAGACAAGGAATCCTCTACGACCAAAGGACTCTAATTTCTTTTGCTCCAAATACTTCTGAAGATAGACCACCAGCATAACTTTTCTCTCCAATATTGATTGATTAATGCCCTCCCCAAGGCCGCTACTTATACTTTCGGAAATAGAGCAGTTTCGAAGGTTAAGGAGGTTTAGACAGTTGAGATGGTTAATGATTAGGGCTCAACTAATCTCCATTAATCGTGATTTATATTTTTTAATGTCAAATGGATGTGTACATGACTATTGATACTGGAAACCCACATATGACACGTGATTTGTTCTAAGGGAAACCCGCGTATGGATCTATACGCGGGTTGTGATGGGAATAGTCGCGTACAGTACACGAGTTGTCAACAAGGATAGTCGCTTATTATGCGAGTTTCAATGGAGATAGTCACATACAGAAATCAACACATAGAAAAATAAAATGGCAAGCTGTTTGAAAGGTAAATGCATCTCATGTCATTCCCATCTATAGTGTTTAGGCAAACTTCAATCCTGAAATGTCCTTTTCTGTACCAACATAATGAATTGTCGGCACTCGGACGGAGAAGTGACATTTGGATTGATAACACCCTGATGAAGATTATTTTGGCCAAGAACCTGTTGGTATGCAGAAGGGCATAAATGTGGAAATTGAACCCAAGAGATAGAACAATTACACTCACAAAATTGCTAATCAATCATGCAAAATTCACACCAAAGGAGACTGAAATTGAAGCATAACACTAATCCCTATCATATAAGTGTACAATAGCCAACCTTGTGAAGTAATAGGCTGCTGAAATATATCATTACATGAGAGAATCTAATGCATAAATATGCCATTCAAAATAGTCAAAAAGTAGGCTTACTAAATCTAGTCAAATCCCCGATAGGTGCATAAAGCAATTTCCAAATATATGAAGATGCTCACAAATTTTCTAAGTAAAGTGGGAAAGATAAAGATGGATGGAAAGAAAACTCATACATTCTTTTATTTGGAGAAAAGGAAGGAGGATGATGTGGGAAAAAACAAGTCAACTACACCTATTCTAGATTTTTCTTTTGCCTTAAATTAGAATAAAACAAGGCAGCTTTTCAGAAAAAGCAGATATGTGGTTTGGAGGATCTGGAATAAATAAGACATGCTAAATTGGGTTTGCAAGATGTTTTCCAAGTGCTCCATGACTCATTTTTATCATGTGTTGACTTCTAAGACTTGTAGAAGGCAACTAGCATAGAATGGAATCTGGTAAACTAGGTGATAAGACAAAAATAATTAAAATTAATGTCTAAGGTAGGTAACTATGGGTTGATTATTCTAACACCCTCCCTTAAGACTGAATTTATGAGTAAATATCAGAAAACTATAGGGCCTAGAAACAAGGCTTAGTCACCCTTTACATACTGCCTTTCCATACAACCAAGGAAAGAGGCAAAAACCTAGTGGGAAAATCCTCCCTTAAACATGGACAGAAAAAACAAAATTTTGGAAATCTTTTCATCAATTATGCTTCACAGCATGATCAGCAATCCCCATCAGTGATTTGAGATTGTTGAAGGTCTTCTCACAAAAAAATTTGGTGAATATGTATGCTACTTGTTTTGAAGATGCACAGAAGAGTAGATCAATGGTGCCATCATGCACAAGTTGTCTGATGTAATGCATATGGATCTCAATTTTCTTGGTTTGCTTTCTCTGAACTGAATCATTGCAGATTCAAATGGTGCTCTGATTATCACAATAGATAATAGTTGAAAACTATGATTCAAAACCGCATTCTCCAAGTATCCCCTGCAACCACAAACATTGAGTTGTTGCATTTACAACTCCTCTATACTCTGTTTCTGTAGATGAGACTGCTATGGCACTCTGTTTCTTTCTTGACCAACTGTTTGGTCCTTCTACAAGCATGAACATGTATCCTGATGTAGACTTTCAATCTATGTTGTCACCTTCCCAATCGCTGTCAGTAAACCCAAGCAAATCAAGATCATATTTTGCTTTGTAGAAGATCCCATGAGTTCTTGTTCCTTGAACAAATATTAGGATCCTTTTGGCTGCTCTCTAATGGATCTCATGAGGCTGATCCATGTACCTCGAAGCCACACTAACTTCATAATATAGATCAGTTTGAGTGTGTGTAAGATAAATTAAACACCCAATCAACTGCCTATACAGTGTACTATTTACCATATGAGAAGAACCTGCTTCTTTAAGCTTAATTTATGAAAGGAAGGGAGTCTTGCTTGGCTTGCAATATTTCATGTTGAACTTGTTCAACAAATCCAGATCATAATTGGATTGTTGTACTCTGATTCCATGTTGGGATTGAGCAATTTAGAGACCCAAGAATTGGTTCAACAATCCCAAATTTGTCATAGAAAATTCATGGTTCATTGCATCCTTCAAGGAGGCAATCTTTTTCTTTGAACTTCCTATAATCAGAAGGTCATCCACATACAATAAAATAATCATCAAAGAACCATGAATCAGCTTCAAATAAACATTAGGATCATACTAGCATTGAACAAAACTTAGTGATAGAAAAAATCCAACAATCTTGGCATACCAAGCCCTAGGGGCTTGCTTGATCCCATACAATGATTTCTTTAACCTACACATTAAATATGGATTAGAAACAAACCCTTTAGGTTGCTGCATGTAAATCTCTTCAGTGATATCTCCATTTATAAAAGCACACTTCACATCCATGTGATGTACCTCCCACTGCTTCAAAGCTACAATGGCTAAATCTAGCCTTATGGAGTCCATCTTTGCCACTGGTGCAAAGGTTTCATTCTAGTCAATACCATGTACTTGTGAGTAGCCCTTGGCTACCAATATTTCCTTATATTTCAAATTTGAACCATCAGAAGCAAACTTAGTCTTGAAAACCCACTTACATTGAACTAGCTTCCTCCCTGGGGGAAGATCAACTAGTTCCCAAGTGTTGTTCTTCTGGAGCGAGCTGAATTCATCTTTCATGGTTTTTTGCCATCTTGGATCATCTGCTACATCTTCATATGTTTGTGGATATGAGTCAACCATCAGATAGCACTTCTCAGCAAATAAAAGATCTTTCACACAAAGGGCACTCTCAAATTGAGATCAAGTCCTCCTAGTGTCACTAGGATTTCTAGCTAGTTCCCCAGATGCATGAATGGTATTTGCTAACCATTTTGGTCTTGTAAGAATGTTAGGATATGTAATCAAATCATCATTATCAGACATATCAGAATCAGCAAAATCATTAGTCTCTCCACTTAAATCAATGGATCTAGTGGTGAAGAAGACTCTCCAACTTCAACTGTTACTAAAGGCTCTTCTTGGAACTAAACAGTTCTTTCATTGAAATATTTGTTAGTTCTCAAGTTGATCAACTTGTACCCTCTTGAATCTTTAGAATACCCAACAAATAGGAACTCTTCGCTTTGTGGCTGCAAAGCCTTCCTCTTCTCAGTTGGAATTCTAGCCCAATTGTTTGAGCCAAAAATCCTGAAATGGGTCACATCTGGCTTGTGCCCACTCCAAGATTCGAAAGGAGTCATAACATCAAGCTTCTTATGAGGCACCCTATTCTAGATGTAGGATGCATAGTTTATAGCCTTGGCCTAAAACTTTGGTGGCAAAGTCTTAGCCTCCATCATGTAGGTTGCCATCACCTTCAGTGATATGTTCTTTCTCTCAGCAACACCATTTTTCTATGGTGTGTAAGGGATTGAATGCTGCATCTGAATACGTACATATTTACAATACTAAATTAACTTAGACTTGACATACTCACCACCATTGTCATATCTGAGGATCTTGAGTTTCCTCCTAGACTGGTTTTCAACCAAGGCTCTAAAGACTTTGAAGAGGTCAAAAACTTTAGACTTATGCTTTAGGAAGTAAACCCAACAATACATGGAAAATTCATCTATGAAGGTCAGTGCATATTTTTCTTGAATCATGGAAATATGAGGAAATGGACCAGCAATGTCACTGTGGATCAGCTCAAGAGGTTCAAAGGTTCTCTCATGACT
>LPNX010683253.1:191986-233060 GCA_001517045.1 Pseudotsuga menziesii | reverse complement strand
TTATTCTAAGAATGAGGAAGAGCATGAAGAGCATTTGAGATTGACATTGAAATTGCTTAGGGAGCATCAGTTGTATGCAAAACTGAGCAAGTGTGACTTCTCTAGAGATAGAATTCAGTATTTGGGTCACATTATCTCAGAGGAGGGTATATCTGTGGACCCTGAAAAGATTGAAGCCATTATGAATTGGCCTACTCCAAGAAATGTGACAGATGTAAGATCTTTTATGGGACTTGCAGGATAATACAGGATATTCATTGAGGGATTCTCCAAAGTTTCACATGCCATTACTTCTTTGCAAAAGAAGGGGATGAAGTTCGAATGGACATCACGGTGTGAAGAAAGCTTCTAGTGGTTGAAGAATCTCCTCACCAGTGCACTAGTATTGAAGGTTGCAGACCCGGAGAAAAATTTTGTGGTGTGTACCGATGCATGTGGACAAGGGCTTGGAGGAGTCCTTATTCAAGACAACCACGTGATATGTTATGAGTCAAGAAAGCTAAAGGAGCATGAGAAGAACTATGCCACTCGCGATCTAGAGCTTGCAACCATAGTACATGCTCTCAAGATGTGAAGGCATTACTTGATGGGTAGAAGATTTGAACTCAGGATAGAACATTGTGGTCTGAAGTATTTGTTTGATCAGCCTACTCTGAATGCTAGGAAGCAAGATGGCTGGAATTTTTATGTGAGTTTGATTTAGAAATCAAGCACATAAAAGGAAAGGAGAATAAGGTAGCTGATGCACTCAGCAGGAAGATGCAGGAAATGCATGTGGAATCTCTTAGTATTTGCCAATTAGATTTGAGACAGTAGATTGTTAATCATGTTGTTGGAGATGAATTGTATGAGCAGGTGAAAGACAAATTGCAACAGCAAAGTATTGAGAAGACGTATGAGGGATATAAATTGGAAGAAGATGGACTTATCACTTATAAAGGTAGAATTTATATTCTGAATGTAGCAGGTTTGAGGAGAGTTGTTATGGATGAAATCCATCAAGCTCCATATTTTGGTCACCCAGGATATCAGAAGACAATTGCTATAGCTAGAAAGCAGTACTTCTAGCCAGGAATGAAAAAGGACATGGCTGAGTACATTTCCAGGTGCATGAAGTGTTAGCAGGTAAAGGTTGAGCATCAACATCTAGCAGGCTTGTTGCAGCCTTTGCCAGTTCCGAAATGGAAATGGGAAGTTATTTCCATGGATTTTATTACAGGATTGCCAATTACTTGGAGACAGGATGATTCCATCATGGTTGTGGTAGACAAGTTGACTAGGGCAGCGCATTTTATACTAGTTAAGTCTACGCATAAGACTGATGACATTGCAAATATCTTCATGAAGGATATTTTCAAATTACATGGATTGCCGAAGGCAATAGTCTCTAATAGAGATGTCAAGTTCACTTCCAACTTTTGGAAGGGGTTGTTTGCAGATATGGGTACAAAGCTAAACTTTAGCACTGCATACCATCCTCAGACAGATGGGCAGACAGAGAGAGTTAATTAGGTGCTTGAAGACATGCTTCGTATGTACATGATGGAGAAACCAACCAAGTGGGAAGATTACTTGCACTTGGTAGAGTTTTCTTATAACAATGGACAATAGGCATTCTTGGGGATGAGTCCGTATGAAGCTTTGTATGGAAGAAGGTGTAGGACACCTGTGACTTGGGATAACCCAGTGAACAGGGTTGTGCTTGTGCCAGAGTTGCTCAAGGAAATGGAGCAATAGGTTGTAAAGATCAGGCAGAATCTGAAAGTAGCACAGGACAGACAGAAAATCTATGCAGATAAGCATAGGGTGAATAGGGAGTTCAGTGTTGGGGATCATGTTTACCTCAGAGTGAGGGCAAAGAAAAGTTCCTTGAAGCTTGGAAGATGTGCCAAGCTGTCACCAAGATATTGTGGGCCATTTGAAGTGCTTGAAAGAATAGGTCCAGTTGCATATAGACTTGCATTGCCTGCTAGTACTAGAGCTCATAATGTTTTTCATGTTTCTTTGCTTAAGAAATATGTACATGATCCTAACCATGTGATAAATTGGGATGTGATTCAGGTGGAACCTGAGGGAGAGTTATGAATCGAGCCAATTCGCATCCTTGACAGGAAGGTCACAATGCTCCGGAATCGGGCCATAGGGCAGGTAAAGGTGCAATGGGAGCACTACAGACCTAAAGAGGCTACGTGGGAGCTGCAGGATACCATGCAATTGACAAATCCATTTTTTTTCAATTCTGTGGAACACTGAGGCGATACCAGTGTAGCATTTTGTTCAAATTTTGTAAAGCACTAAGGATAGTGCTATTGAAGGGGGAGGGGAATGTAACACCCCAGTTTTGACCACATTGCTTTAAATGTACATGATGTATATATTGTAATGAATCGTGGTATGGAGCTGAAGGCAAAATCCCCTTGTGTTATGTTTCGGCGAACAGAATCATTGCCGATGGTCTATCGTGGTATACGGAATATATTAAGTTTTGTCATCATGTAAATATGCATCTTTAATTAAATAACCCAACCAGCTATGTTCGCAGCAACTAAATTGAGATGGGGCATGATTCTCACAAGGATAAGGGGGGGGGGAATTGTCAAACCCTAGACTATGGGGGAAAAATCCATGTGTCACCACCCTATTTGAAGTCCTCAACTTCCCTTGTCTTATCCAACTACCACCTTAAACATTCTGCTGAGTAGTTGAGGCAGTTATTGTTTGGGAGTGGGGGTGGCAAGATTGTCAGTCCTTGCCCACCCACACACTCCACCAGCAATGGAACCTCACGTTGGGCAAAGGAAGCGAACTCTCCAGGATTTCCACTCTCTCCACGACATAGCTGAAAGGAAAAAACGCTCCTGCACTCCCCACTCGCGACTCTCCATTGTCTGTTCATCCTCACGCAGGGACGGTTGTCTATTAATTTTCTCACGCACAGTCTTCTTTCCTATTTGGTATCATGCATCCAGGAGAGAGGATTCGTCCCCACTATCATTCACATTTTCCACAGAGAGGAATCTGGTGTGTTTCGATCCATATTTGGGATCTGGTGTAAATCTTCTCTCACGCACTGGGTTCTGCGTTGTTGTTACTCACGCAGCAAGCTGGGGGTCGTTCAGTCACTATCAACCATGATTTCTCCTGTGGAGAGCCATTTTTACACTCAGGGACTATGTGTAAGTTTTCCTTACCGATTTGTGGCTCGTGCATATGTTTTTCCCCTACTCAACTGAGAACCTGGCTTCTCTCTTCCATTTTCAGACTTTGTAAGTCTTTTCGGTGGCTTCATTGTCCAGGACAGACTATTGTTTCTCCCACGTTGCTGGTTGTGTATGTTTTACATTTTGGGACTACTGTAAGCTATTTTGGAGTCGTTTTGGCCACGATAGGGCCAAGAACAACTCAGGAGTTGTTTTCCTTTCCCAAGCCGTGAATCGCTTGTGTGACTGTGTGTATACAGTGGTTGGTCTTCGGACTATGTTGGGAGCAGGGATGGGGGCTTGGTTTGCTTGATAAACCTGGTGTGTTTGGAAACCACATAGACAGAGCTAGAGGGATGGCTTTCTTCTCCACGACCCCTGAATAGCACTAGAAGGGAAGTAAGGGCCTAAGGGACTGTGTAGCAGAGAAGGGACTGATTCCTTGTGTTGGGTGTGTGTGGGTGTCTTAGAAGTCGGGCTAGTTCTGGTGTAGGTGTCCCTAGCTCTGTAATGGGATGACCATCTTAGCATTTAGCCCTTCCCAACTCCTTGATGGCCTGATAAACCTGACCATGTTGGCTTGGCTGTCCTATTGATGGCCTGATAAACCCAACTGTGTTGGCTTGGCTGTGTTTTGTGTATCCTTGGCTATGTGTAATCCTGTTTGTTCCTTATTCCTTGGGGAATCATGCCCAACTCGAGGGTGGCAGTGTTGCTGAGAGATTAAGGATCACGCTAGCCTATGGTTGGGTGGAACGTTGCAGTGACATAGCTGGTTGTGGGATGAGTTCTGTATAAGATAAGTAATCTTGTCTACTTTATATCTGCAATCATATTTACTATTAATGATTATGATGAACATGTTGAATGCTTTTATGAACGTATGTTTGCTTCCACTGTGTATGATAAATAATTATGTATCTATGCATGTTCTAGTTCAAAGCATTTTGCTTCAACATTTTATGAATGCACATGTTCATGGGGCTGGCTGCTTGGATGGTTAATACCACGGTAGCATCCTCTTCATTCGTCAGAGGGTCGGGGACGTCACACAATGGTGGTCAGAAAACAACTAAACTAACAAAGCAAATAGATAAACAAAATGATGTTATACCTCTCCTTTGGTGAAATGGGCCACCATGCCCTGGCTGGAAGCACCTCCCTATCTCACTCAGCAATGGAAGAGCTATAGCTCAATAGGGAAGATGAGTGGAAGAGAGGGGAATGTGGGTGGCTTCAGAGGCAAAGAGGTCTCAAGGCATCCATGGGAATCATAACAGTATGCAAGAGAGGTGTGTTTTGAGAGTGACCCCCCCCCTCCTTTTATAGCTTTTTTTGGCGGTTTTAGGGTTTTAAGCCCTTGGTCCGGGCTTTAGCCCCTTTCACCCTAACATTAGATTCTTTTAGGGTTTTAGGCTCCTTTGAGGGGTTTTAGCCCCTAGGAGAGTTATTTAGGCTCCTTTTTGGGGTTTTTAAGCCCTTTTCTTCATTCTTAAGCCTTTTTAAGGGTGTGGGGATCTAGTGGGGTGTTACGAGGGTCGATCATGGGTGTCCTTGGGTGGTGTAGGCCATGTAGAGCTGAGTGAGGGATTTTTTGGGTTAACAGATTTCCCCCTGGTGTGTGAGGGCAGCAGCTCATCGTATGGCTGATGGACATCATAGGATTTGCTGCATAGAGGTGGTGCTTCCAGGGTTGGGGCATGGTGGCTTTTGGTTTTTGTATTAATATGGTTCCCATCAATGGGTGAGATACAAATAATGTGTGACATGTATATGGATGAGGTGGGAATCCCCATGCTCATGACATTGTCAAAAGAATAATTTGATCTATGCTCTAAAATACAAGAGCTGATCATATACAACTGATGGTACAATAATGGTTGCCTCAATGTGAGGCTGAATACAATACTGATCTGAAGAATCTGTACATTAGAACCATGGCATTCTCATGGAATGCTATATATTCATGACTGATGGTCTACTGGATCTGGAATAGTACATAGTTGTATGGACTCGCTGATTGAGAATCAAAGTATCAGATGGTACAAGTATGTTGCATCAATCATAAATCTATATAGAAGCACTACTGGGGCTTCTGAACACTGTCTCCAATGCAACCCAAAAATCACAAGGGACATAACTTGTTTAGGTCCCTCGAATAGACTCATCAATGTGCTAGAGTCAGGTGACATCCGGGGTCTTTGACCAAATACTGCATGGACCAAACCTTGTATGAATCTCAATGGTGCAATGATGTAGTTGAAGTCGAGCATGTGAGAAACAACCATCCCGAGAGGCACTAAGGACTCCTCTCAAGTGGTCCAAGGAACTCATCAATGGTGTTAATGAAACCAAGGTACAGGGACCTCTGGGTCTATCCTCTGGAATATGTGTGTTGTCGTCGACAGACGGAGACCTACCCCTAGACAAGGCAATGATGTTTCCTTGACCAGGAGCACGAGGGAAATAACCGAAAGGTGTGAGACAATCTGCGGACTAACCCACTGAATGGCGGGGGGGAGGGGGAGGGAAAAGATTGAGAATTGAATAGGGACAGGGGGAGTGTGGTATAATCAAACTTCCTTTGTTCAGAGTATGAAGGCAGGGCGGACCAGGCAGCAAATGAAACTAACTCATGGGAATGGGATCATAGCTATAATACCAGGAATGTCACTGCAGATGGGAAATACTTGGAGGAGGTGGACATTTTTTATATTTATGGGATCCAAGGAAGACACATTGCAGAGTACTCTAAAAAAAGGCAACCCAAAGGGGGAATGCTACCAAACTATTTTCTGTGGGATGGTGTCTAGGGACACCGTTATGGTACGATCTCATGGATTTTTGGAGAGCCCGAGAAGGTAAATGCTCGATGGTGCTTTCAATTTTAGAGAGTCTGAAAGCACGAAGAAGACTCTAGTGGGGGCTCGTTTTCATTGGTAGTCTCCTATGCCCAAAAAGGATAAAAGTATACATAGGAGAGCTCGCCCATCCTGTAGGGGATGAGACACTTCTTTACCGTTGGTAGTCCAATCAGGCCGAAAAAGGTTAAACCTGTACTGACTGGATGGTCATTTAGATACTTTTACGAGCATGAACAAAACCAAGTTTGCTCGGCAATATTTTCTTGATGAGAAGGTCAGAAAAGAGATTAATGACAACCCGTGGTGAGATTTTTCGTAAAGTGCAGCCCCTCTACCCGAGAAAGCATAAAAGTATGTAGAGGGGAACGGTCTTGGATTGAATACGCCAAGGTGGTCCTTTTCATTTGATGGTATACATAGTCCGCAAATGGAGGTAAGTGAGACAATGTAGACTCCCTTTCCTATACTTTAGTGAGCGGGAAAGGAAGTAGTTGTACTCCACTATATTTTCATTGTTTTTAGGAGTCAGAAAAGAGCTTAAACAAAACTCCAGTATGGTCAACCGATTGTGGTGGCACAGGCGGTGCCCCATGTCGAGAGGGTGGACAGTGGTCCAAAGGTCATCCATGTAGTATGGATGAAGTAGAAGGTTCTCAAACACACCAATACATGCATGGGATAGATCGTGGAAGAGGCTCGCGAGTTAGTGCAGAAGAGGCACGCAAACCGAGGTGGATCTCAAACAAAGGTCAGGAGAGCGTGTGTGAGTTGCATTGGACGAACTTGACTACATGTGACGTGAGTGCAAGTCATGGGGCATTTATATGCCAAATACATGTAAGAAAAATAAATCATTTTGTGGACAATGGTCCAGAGATTCATGTAAGGTGCGGTAGACAGAGTAGACAACTATGTGTTAAAATACAAAACAAAAAGAAAACTAGTGACCCTTGACGGGCGGTGGCCCGAAAACCCGCATGAATAGAGATAGGGGAGAGTGATACAAGTACAGGTCCACAGACACTTGCATCACCATGCTGTCACTCATAAATCAAGGTAGCTTTCGGGAAACGGTCTCGAAATTTATTTGTTAAGCATGAGATGATGGTCTCATCAGGAGATGGAAATTTGAGACTAGAGGTGTGAGAAGTGTCTCAAACAGGTTCCGGGTGACTTTGCATTAGCAGCTAATGGTGCTGCCCCTAACTTGTGGAAAAAACATTGAAAAAGAAAAAGAAAAAAACTATGTTATAAGGGACTCATCAGGCATAGACTCTCTTGAGGTGGATCCCGTTGCACAGCTTCTTCAAGAATCAACCGTCTGAGTCAATGAAGAGGTATGCCCCCTTGCTGAGACGAAGGTCATTCTCAAGGCAGGGTAATGAAATCTGGTCTTTTATGGGAAGAACCGATTCCACACTATGGTTTAAAGGGAATGGGGTAAGACCGGAGGTGGTCTTACAGATCTCTCTTTCATCGCGTAAGTGGTGTTGGGGTAGATCAGGTGGATCTTCCACGATCGACGAAATGGAAGGGAATCTGGTGCTAGAGGTCATGTAAATGGTATTGGTTGTGGCTTTGGTTTCCTTGTCCCCAATCTCTGTTGGAGGAAGAGGGGCAGGCCTGGAGACAAGAGGAGTCTTTGATGGACCTGGAGGTAGGTGCAACATCATCTCAATTGGATGGACATGATTCAACACATCTTAGGGCCTCAGAGGTATGGTAGGTGGTTCAAGGTACCACACAGGATCTCCCAATGTGAAATCTTGTAGATTGCTGGTTTCCAAGGCAGACTTACTCACGATCTCGGATGGTAGAAAAAGGAAAGGGAAAAGGAAAAGGAAAATAAAAATGTTGATTGGGAATGAACCCCACTGTTTCCCTGGTAACTGAGGTTGAGGTTTTGGATGGATCTACAGTTGCAGAAATAGTAGAAGAGATAGGTCTGATGGACCATTGGTGATGGTGGAGATAAGAGGGTCTATAGAACTGGACATCATGTCAATGGAAATGGTGTTTGAAGAAGGAGGTGGGGGGTGGACTTCTTTGATCAAGGTGATCTCAGACTCAAGGAAATGTTGATGGAGGTCAGCTAGAGGCATTCGAAATTTGGGCAAGTCTTGGCAATGGTGAGAGTAATGTCCATACAAACCGCAAAGGGCACAAGCATGGTTTGTTCTCAATGCCTTATTTCTTACTATCGGCATGGTTGGGAGTTCGACCACAGGGATTTTTTCATTTGTATCCATGGCATCCAAATGCACATGGATCATTGGGATTTTAGGGCAATTCTAAGTTGGGTGGCCCTATTGCTCGCAGACGGCACAAGGCAGGACTTGTTGCGGCTCTACGGTAGATTTCGCATTCTTGCCCCTATCCCTTTTTGGGTGGGGTGATGCAGGTGCGGGTGCATTGGTTGGCTTTTGCGGGCCGGGTGGAGGGTGAAACTCCACCGCAATGGGTTGCACCGAGGTTAAAACAATGTGGGGCATTGGTGGTTGAGCTGGTGGATCGAGATGCCATACCGAAATTCCCAATGTGAAGTTAGGTAGGCTTAAGGTGGCCATTACCGGCTTGCTCATGACACCAGGTAGGGGAAAGAGGAAGGGAATTGTATGGACTGGCGATGAGCCCAGATAACTCCCTGCTTCCTGCATGTGGCGATACGGTTGTGGTTGCGGTTAGGTGAAACGTTGCTGCTGTGGATGGTGTTGCGGCTACAGATGGTGTTGGGGTTGGGGTTGGGGTTGTAGCTATGCTTGTTGTTTGGATGCAGAGGCGTTGGATGGGACCATGCACAATTCCGCAGTCTCATTTTGTGTCGGTGGTGGTGACACTAAGGGGAAATGAGCCGTCATGGTGGTATCGGCAAACAACCCAGGACCCACATTCAACAATGGGGAGGTTAGTGTGTTGTTAACCATGGTATTGATTGCAGGGATGACATTGGCATGTGTGGTTGTCCCTTGTGGCTCAATGGTGGTGATGGTAGGGATAACGTTGGCGGGTGCTATTAACCCTTGCAAATCATGATAAGTGATTTGATCAACCATCATGATCTTCCCTTCATGAGGGAACATCATGAGATGGAAGACAGTTGATGCGACCGCTCTCATGGTGTACATATAACTTCTTCTGAGGAGAAGGTTATAGTCCAGTTGAGTGTTGAAGACCTCTATGTCGATCAGCACTGTCTTCCAAACTAATGTGATGGAGACATGGGGGAGGATTCCTTGGGATTTAGTGGGATTTCCATCATAATCCCGCAGAGTTGTGGAGGATGGTTGCAGAATTGGGGATCCAAGTTTCTACCAAACTAGGGTGGACATAACGCACGTGGATGCCCCTTCATCCACTATGCACCGGTGCAAGACCAAATTCTGGATAGACACCAAGATTTGGAAGGTGATGGTGGATGTCATGCATGGTTCTCCATTCTCCATGTCGAATGTGATCAAATTGGGGTCAGAGGGGTCTACGGCCCTAAGGGAAGCTAGTAACGCTTTTCGCTGCGTTGGGTACATTTTGAGTACCTCCAGAGCAGACATGGCCGTTGGTGTTTGGGAAAAATCATCCATAATGCTATAGCTAACAGTATCTCTAGCTGTGGCATTGTTGGCCACTCAGCGTATGGGGGGGCGGGAGAATGGGGGTAGCTTAAGAGGTAGGTTGACTGTTTTGGACGTAGATGTCGCTGATGTGTCAGTGGGTTTGGTGGTGGTACCGTACTGATTCCATATGGTTTGTAGGTTAACCTCTTTAGTCGTCATGGCTAGCAAGTGGTGGACACCTGTTTCTTTTGTGGGAGGTGCCCTCGAAGCATTGGGATTGGCCTGGGGAGGGGGTGTGGTTGCCACCAATCCTTGGACTGGTAGTGGGTTTTGAAGCACCATGGGGGGAGGTCCTTGTGGTGTCGGGTTGGGTTGGGTTTGGTTCGTAGCGTTGGCGGCTTGTTGGGCCTCATTCTGAATGGCCTGCTTAGCTCGAACCATGAGGGGACACTCAAATGTGTAGTGCCCATAGACATTGCAAAGTGTGCAGGGTTGGTTTGTGTAAAATGGGGCATTGGGTCTTGGTGCATTTTGTCGTTGGGGGTTTTGGGCAGGTCGGTTTTTTGTGGCATGTTTTGGAGGGTTTGGTTGTCGACCACCTCCCTGTGGTTGGTTATTGACTTGGTTCCGGGGCCAATTATTTCTAGCTTTCCCTTGTTGATTGTTGGGGGTAGGCTAGTTGGGACGGTTTTGTTGTGCAAATACTTGTCCCAACGGAGCGAGTTGAGCAGGGACAGGGGCTTGAACTGCTTGCACTTGTGGTGCATAATAAATTTGGGTGGGATGCGGTGCCACAAATGTGGGCATTTTCCCCACGTATTTCTTTGTTGGCCATGCCATGGCCTGAGCCTGCTGCGGTGGTGCAGGTTGTGCATAGGAAGTTGCTACTCCAAACTGGGACATCATTCTGGCATAGTCCAGATTTTGGTTTTGGTAAGCAACACTAGCAGTGTTTCTTGGTTGTGGTGTAATGGCAGGTGGTGTCAGACGGTGTTGTGGCTATTAGGAGACTGAGCCTATGATGTCGTCCGCAGCATGGGATTCCCTCGGTGCATCTCGGTAGGAGGTTCCTAGGTGGGGAGCGTCTGGAATGATGGTGTACAGATATCCAAACTGAGCATAGATCAGGTCAAACTATTGGGATTTCAGTATGGCCTCCTCTTTAGATTGGGGATGTTCGGATGCGACATCCTTTGCTATGGGTGGGAGCAAGCTCTTGAGGAACCAATCCAAGAAGATCCTGTCGTCAAGTTGGATTTTGCACAAACTGCAATGTCACCACCACTCATGGATGTGGTCGGTTATATGTGTCGCAGTGCTTTGACTGTAGGATAATAGGATTTCCACCCCTTCGTCATATCTGACAAGGAGTTGGAAATACTGTAGGAACATGAAAGCTAAGGAGTTGAAATCCGGGTACTTGGCCTGCGGCAGCTCAATGTACCATTTAGACACAGCACCTGTAAGGGTGCGTTGAAATAGCCTCAACCTGATGGAATCATCTACGATGTTGTTTGACAAGCACCATAGATGGAATGTCATGATGTGGTTTTGGGGACATTCCCTGCCTTGCCTTCAAACTTGGGAATGTCTGATGGCAAATGGGGTCGTTTTCCAATCGAGCCAAATCAGGAAAATTAAGACGAGCCATGAAAGGCATATTTGACCCCAGGTTAATGTGAGATGGGGCAGTGATGGTGGTGGGGTTTGCAGGTGCATAGTGCACCTACATGGCTGGGGGTATTTGTGGTGGCACCATTGGAGATGGGCCAATGCCCGCAAGTGTGGTGTGAGGGATAGTGTGGATGGAAGGGACATTTCCCCCTTGTGTGACAGGAGGGATAGTTTATGTGGATGGGGCACTGCCCCCCTATGTGACAGGAGGGGCAGTGTATGTGGAAGGTCCACTGCCCGCGAGTGATGCAAGTGGGACAGCCTAAGTGGTTACTATGGGTGGTGGCAGTTGACTAATGACAGTTTTCATGACCGTGTTGGGGCCACCTGTAGGATTGTTAGTGACAACTTGTGGTGTGGACATGGGTCCACTAGCTATGGCTATACCGGAAAATGGATCCGGATTTGCACCAACCATGGGATTTGAAGGTGCAGTATGGAGTTCTAGTTCAAATTGATATGGGTCTGAATTTGAATCATAGGCTATGTGGCCTTCTAATGGTGTGAGAGATCGTTGAGAGCGGTTTCGACGGTGTCAGTTTAATGTCCCGAATGGTGGTGGTTTGCCTCTTAGGTGTGAGGAAGAGCATGGGGGATCAATTGTTTTAGATGTTTATCAAACTGGTGGGAATGATATTTGAACCACAGTTTCAATGGATTCTTATTGGTTGTAGGTGGTCACCCGGCCACCAAGACTGCCAGAAGACAGTGCTTGGCTTTTTCCTCATGGGCATTTCTACTCAATCGGTGGGGGTCGTTGCCCGTTTCGCTTAGCAATTCCTCTTAGCGTCCAGCTACTTTGGGGTTCCCGTGGTACTCCTGACAATGAGATCCTAGGTAGAGCCCAAGTACTTCCCACGGTTGAAGCAGTCAGGGACTTATGTCCTCAAAGACTGCATATTTTTTGAACCTAGTGTAAATTGATAAATTTTAAGGCTCTCTCAGCGTCATGAAC
Source organism: Pseudotsuga menziesii (assembly GCA_001517045.1). Classification (NCBI taxonomy): domain Eukaryota; kingdom Viridiplantae; phylum Streptophyta; class Pinopsida; order Pinales; family Pinaceae; genus Pseudotsuga; species Pseudotsuga menziesii. The sequence continues at coordinate 220,816 of LPNX010683253.1, read as the reverse complement.
TGAGGTGGGTTGATTTAGTGCTATGGTGTATATGTTTTGTGTCTTTCCAGTATTAGGTGGCTGCAAATGGTTTATGAATTCATCATATTGTGGTAGAGTTCATATCTTTGTTATGCAAGTAGTGAATAATCAGAAATTTGTAAACAGATACATTTTTAACCCTGAATGTGCCAACCTAACTAGGTGATTACCTTACACCTATATTTCTCTTAGACTAAGAGAGGGTGCAGGGCTCTCAACAAAATGGGACTAAGCCCATCCATAGATCCACAGGTAACCTCCTAGATGCAAGGTTGATCAATAGGGAGGACTCTTAGCGCCGTGAGAAGCCCTCCTTCTCTACCCCCTCTACCTTCCAGGTCATCCATTTTTAATGGTTTAGAACAATATTCAGTGCAAGGCCTAGGACTATACGAGCTATGCCCTTCGTCGTATCCTAGAATACCCCAAAGGTTGATGACTACATAGAGGAGGAAGGGTAAGCAAGATTTGATTTTAAGTCAATTTTAGTTAGGCTATGTTGATTAAGTAATTAAAAATTTTTGAATTTGCACTTTGTTTGTTCATGAAATTACGGTAAATTAAAACAGAAACAAAAATTGAATTACTGTGCTGGACAAAGGTGGACGAGATGCACTGATAGTCCCTCTTAAACTGAAAATTAACTACTGATTGACAGATCGCATGCTTTGGGTCGATTTCGGCGAGGGGTCACGAAATTTTTCTAGAAACGGGTGAGGGGGTTGCACAGATTTCACAAACAGAAGCAGTATGCCTGTCTGAGTGAAATCGCACCTTTCGGGGGGGGGAAGGGTGACCTGGTCTCACCTGTGAGTCCTAAAAGAGTGACCTCACCCTTTATTCAGGATCGATAAGTGCGACCTGCCCTGGATTTGGGGTTTTTCTGATCCTGAGTCAGATCCGGCCGACAGTAACATGTACTGTGGCCAAACAGACTCAGATTTTCCTTGCAGAGGCTTCAACAACAATAAAAACTAAAAATAAACTAGATATAAGCTATATTTAACAAGAAATTTTAAAAACTAGGGCATAAACTGAAAAAACATGAAATTTAAAAAACTGAACCAGGGATCCTGTGGGATCGACCTGGCATGGTCACCAGTTCTATAGCAGGGATTTCTCCTTGCTGCAGGGGTAGGAATGGCTCCCTTCTTTATATAGGACAGAAGGGTAGGTTCCTGCATGTGGAAAATTTAGAAAGAAAAGCGAAACAAAAAGAAAGCAAAGAACAAGAAAGAGTATGGCCGTGAGCCCCTTTGCAAACAAGGTTAGGGCTCTGCCTTGGCTACCTGCAAACAACTATTAAGCTACAATAAACCTGCAAACATGTTAGAAATCAAACCTGTAAACCAATGGTGGTCAGAAAACAACTAAACTAACAAAGAAAATACATAAACAAACTGATGTTATACCTCTCCTTTGGTGAAATGGGCCACCATGCCCTAGCTGGAAGCACCTCCCTATCTCACTCAGCAATGGAAGAGCTATGGCTCAATGGGGAAGATGAGTGGAAGAGAGGGGGATGTGGGTGGCTTGAGAGGCAAAGAGGTCTCAAGGCATCCATGGGCAGCATAACAGTACGTAAGAGAGGTGTGATTTGAGAGTGACCCCCCACCCTCCTTTTATAGCTTTTTTTGGGGGTTTTAGGGTTTTAAGCCCTTGGTCCAGAATTTAGCCCCTTCCACCTTAACTTTAGCTCCTTTTAGGGTTTTAGGCTCCTTTGAGGGGTTTTATCCCCTTTTTGGATTTTTTAGACCCTAGGAGAGTTATTTAGGCTCCTTTTGGGGGTTTTTAAGCCCTTTTCTTCATTCTTAAGCCTTTTTTAGGGTGTGGGGGTCTAGTGGGGTGTTACGAGGGTCGATCATGGGTGTCCTTGGCTGGTGTAGGCCATGTAGAGCTAAGTGAGGGATTTTTTGGGTTAACAATATGTCTTTCCAAAAATCTCTTCTAGCTTCTCCCACACTTCATTAGGTGATTTCAATCCATCAAGATGGAAGAGGAGGCCTCTTGAAATGCTCAGACATAAAAGACCATAGGCCTCATCCCTCCTGTTGTGCCATTTAATTTTCTCTCCAGATGCATTGGGATCTCCCTTTGTTTCCATAGTTACCCTATAGAGACCTTTCACTCTCAAAAATATCTCCATCTCGTCTTTCCACTCAAATAAATTGAATGGAGTCAAGATGATCTTTTGATATTGGTCCATAGCTTAGAAACTGTGCCCTCCAGTCAGTAGAATGCGCTCCCAGTCAAGATGTTAAACCTAAAATAGCAATGAGGAAAGAGAGAAATCGATATATAAAGGCTTTGATACCATGTGGAAATTGAACGCAAGAGATAGAACAATTACACTCACAAAATTGCTAATCAATCATGCAAAATCCACACCAAAGGATACTGAAATTGGAGTATAACACTGATATGTATTCAATAAGTGTACAATAGCCAACCTTGTGAAGTAATATTCTACTACAATATATCATTACATGAGAGAATCGAATGCATAAATATGCCATTCAAAATAGTCAAAAAGTAGGCTTACTAAATCTAGTCAAATCCCCCATAGGTGCATAAAGCAGTTTCCAAATCTATGAAGATACTCACGAATTTTCTAAATCAAGTGGGAAAGATAAATAAGGATGGAAATACAACTCATACATACTATTTGGAGAAAAGGAAGAAGGATGATGTGGGAAAAAAATAAGTCAACTACACCTAGTCTAGCTTTTCCTTTTGCCTTAAATCAGAATAAAACAAGGCAGCTTTTCAGAAAAAGTAGATATGCACTTTGGAGGATCTGGAATAAAAAAGACATGCTAAATTTTGTTTCTAGGATGTTTCCCAAGCACTCCATGACTCATTTTTAGCATGTGTTGACTTCTAGGACTTGTAGAAGGAAACTAGCATAGAATGGAATCTAGGAAAATTAATGTCTAAGGTAGGTAGCTATGGGTTGATTATTCTAACAATAAAGGATTTCTTAGCTATGAGAAATATGGCTGAGGAAATTTCAAGTGAATAAAAAAGAAAACATGATCATCTATTCAGGGATTGGGTAACCAAAATTATCACAGAAATAGAGGATAAAAGATGTACTAGAATTGCTTGCACCGGTGAAGGGTTGTCTGACACATATGCTTGGGAAGAGATACATTCTGACAACTCCTTATGGATGGTAGAATCTGATCCAGAGGAGGTGGATGATCACATATCATATGGATCAGAAAAAAAAATTCCTTGTTCATCAATTAATTGGGTGGATAGAGACACCTTGGGAACAAAGGACGTGGGAGGTAAAGAGTTTAATTTCTGCAATAAGTTCTTTGGTGTGAATGGCATTGTCATGACATGTGGAAAGCCACAAAGAATTAATTTGCAGCCATTGGATACCTACCATACTGTTGCACCTACAACCTTTTTCCCAAATTTTTAAATTTTGGACCCTCCTTTTGATTTTATCTTTCCTGGAATTGTTTGGATTCCTAAACTCTGTCTTTCCTCTGCTACACATTTGGATTTTTGAGGTTGGATTGAGGTCAACTGTTTTGCTTCATTTCGAAAGTTGAATGATATAAAACTGCCTTTTTTCTAGCCAATGCTTTTGATTGTGGGACTTAAATTTTTGATTTGTGGATGATTTCCTTTATCACTATCAGAAGTCGGATGATTCGTTAACAACTTTCTTTCCGCTGTTTCAGAGTTTAAACAAGCTAGTATCACCGTCACCTAGACGAACATCTTTATTTTTATTCGAGCACTTAACATTTTTTATTTTTTTTCGATGGTTTGGTTTTATTGCTGTCAGAGGTGAATCGATGAAGGAATCGGGGCATTAGTCCTCTATGCCACCGATGGACAGTTCTTATTCTCGTCGATCCATGGCCTGTTTCTCCTTGTGGTTTTATTGTTTAAACTTTTGACTTGATTTCACTTTATCGCTATCGGAGCGATGTTTGACAATTGATCTGAGGGATATTCCTTTGCGTTGCCGACACGGCGGCAGCTCTGAGTTTCAAGTTGCCGATACATAGTAGTTAAAGCTTCCAATCACCAATGGTTTCATGATAACCGGGACCCGTAGTTGGTTTGTCACCCGCCGTTGTGACTTTTTAGTGAACTATCTCACCGATGATTAGTGGTTCTGAGCTCCAACCTTTAGCTTTAGATTTGCTGACCATCGATGTTTTTATGTTGACCGCGAAACCTGTAGTATGTATGTCTTCTACCATTGCAGTTGCTTAGTGAACTAACCGTCCGACATATAGTCCTTCTGCTCGTCAATGTCGATGTGATTAGTGGGTAGTGGTTTTGATCTCCGATGCATGACTACTACGACATTTAGTGCTTTATTTCACCAACGTTTAGTGTTTTATCATGAGATCCTTAGTATGTTTGTGGCCCGCTATTGCGGCTTTCTAGTGCACTATTCACCCGATGTCTAGTGTTTTTCCTACCAATAGGGTTTTCCTGCCGATTTGGTGTGCTTTTACCCTATTTCATGGGTGACGGAGGTTTTTTATTTTTGATCGAGTTGGGGATTTCGTGATGAGAACACAGTACAGGGCCTCACATTTGATGATTAGTCTTATTGATAGTGTGGTTTATGTTTTATTGAAAAGTTATATGATCTTGAATGCAGTCTCGATTAGTGATGAGTTTTTCGTTTTTAACTGTAGAAGGACTTAGAGGATTTTTAGACCCAGCTTGGTGATTGCTGTTGCAAAGAAGACATATCTAAAAGACAAAGCAGAAGAGAGGTGGCTAAAGGAGACAGCAAGGAAGGAAGAGGCTAAAGAATGAAGAAGCAAAGATAGAGAAAAGAAGAATAAAGTGAAGGTCTGACATCAACAAGATCTCAAAAATACCAACGAATTACTGAGCAAAATTGATAGCAGCAGAGGCCCGGGCTTGGAAAAAGTTCATCAATTACCAAGCTAGTCCGTCTTTATAAAGTGCTCTTCAATTTTAATTTAAAATGTAATGTATTGTATAAATCATGAGCACTTACTAAACACAAAGTTTTTGGGATTGAAAGGTTGGGGAATCCCAAAGGTCATCGAGGGGCATCCCAAAGGTTTTGCTTTATTGTATAAATAAAGGAGAATTTAAATGTAGAATGGTCTTTTTCCCAGATAGATTTGTGAGAGTATGTTGTAAGAAGAAATATTTCCTTTTGCAATAAAGAATTACAAGTTTCCTGTTGGAGAAATCTTGGTGGAATGTTTCAAATGATGTGCTATGGATCTGTTGAATGTGAACTATTTCATTTTCAAATTATCTCCATTAACTGTGAGATCGTTCTAACTCTTTGAACCTATGTTCATGTTATGAATGCACTCTAGTTTATTCTATGAAATTTCCACTATGAGTAATGAAGGCTTTTCATAAACAATAAGCTATCTTGTTGTTCATTCTTCTATTAATGTTCATGTGTTTTGAAATAAGTAACATCTATCTGTGATTTTTCTTAATGCATGCGCAGAAATACATTACTCATTGATAACTAATATTTTTTCTCCCTAGGGATAGGTTAGTTAGTTAAATTTAGTTTTCTTGTTGTGTGTGATTTAGATGCAAGAGAGTTAAGACGAGAGGTAAGAACCTGCGCATCACATTGTGACCGCTCCTCGTTATCTCTATCAATTTGCATTTTTCGATAGGAACTTACACATCATACTTAAACACAAAAAACTAAAATATATATGGTGGACCAGGCCATAACCAATAAAACCTTTAATTTGTTACTTGACCTACGGTAGCAGGACAGTAAACCGGACGAACTAGTTGGGAACGTTTATTGGGGAGAATCCCTAACTGTTGTTGCCTACGATTTTTTGGGCCTCAACAATTTTTGGCACTAGAAGGAGGGCCACCAATGCATGGCTGGACGAGGAAACCATTTTCTCGAAATTACTCCACCGGTGATAGTTCTAAAAGCAGTTTGTTTCCCAATCCAAATCCTGAATAGAAGGGTAAAGAGCATTTGTATTCTGTCCATATTGAAGTAGTTGATGATTTGAGAAGAATTACTAGGGAATATGCGAAGAAGATCGGAGGATTACTAATTATCCCTTCCTTACCCAGAAGATAATATCAGATGAAAGACCACCCTAAATTAAAAGACGTAGTGTTGGTTGAATATTTTGAAGAATTGGTAGAAATAGCCTTACAGGAAAATGTTCAACCTCTGAATCAGTTGGACCCAGATACACCTTACTGTTCACCTGTTCATACCCCTATTCATTCACCACCTCATTCTCCACTCAAAATCATGGCTAATGTAAATGCAAACCAACCAAATCCACCACCTTATTGGAAAGCTAGGTCACCTTTGAACCTGGCAGCTCCGTTGCATGATTTGCCCCAAGCTTTTGACAAAATGTTGCCTAAGTTTGACCCAAGTGAAAAAATTCTGATAGATTATCATTTGCAAAGTTTTTACTTGGCTATAGAAGGACTTCGGGCTGGAGAGCATGAAGATGTAGTCTACAGATTGTTTCCACATACCCTGAAAGGAGCAACAGCCTCATGGTATTTTTCTCTTCCTGCAAATTCAATCACAGACTGGGACACATTTGAGAGAATATTTAGAAATATGCAGTTCAGAAAACTCATGCAGCTTTAATGAAAGGGTTATGCGCTTTAAAGAAAGAAATGAAGGAAAAGGTGCATAATTTCACTCAAAGATTTGTTGCTTATTTAAAAAAATTTACTGCAGCTAATGACCCATCTGAAAAAGCTCTGATTGAATACTATACTTCAGCTCTAGGGCCTGACTTGGCCATGTTTTCCAAGATGTCATTCAAACCTACATTATCAAAAACTTATGAAGAAGATGAGAGGGTAGAGGCTGAGAAGGAGAGCATAGACGATTATCCTGTGCAGTCGAAAGAAAAAACTTTTGGTAAGAAATCTTTATTACTGACTAAGCCTAAGGATGAGCAGTCACATGACTTTGAAGGGATGTTAAAGATGATGTAGAATCTATCCAACAGAGTAATAGATTTGGAAAAAGAAAAGGAATCTCATAAATCTTATAAACCTTACTATAAAAGGAGGGAGGACAACAATCAACCTAAACCTCCTCCACACAGTCCTGCATCAATGAATTTAACTGAGGTAGGCATGGATAATTTTTGCACCTTTCATTAGCAACATCATTTTGAGAAGAATTGTCCCCAATGGATAAACTCTATGACATTGGTAATGAATCATTTATTGGACTCCAAACTAACAGAGATTGATGAAGAGGAAGAAAAAATTAATCAATCCACAAGAAAACAAGAGGAAGATGCTTTAGTTTTATGGGATTGTTTCTCAATGTTTGATACGTTGGAAGAAGGTTCTCTGAAATGAGAAGAGATATTAGAAACCAATGTGACAACAAGAATTCAGGGTTTGGTAAAATAAGACAAGTCAATACTACTGAAAATTAAGAGACTTCAATAAAATATGAAGAAAGTATAGAAGAACACCACAGCTAATAAAATACCTGAATTTACTATTACAAGTCAAGATCCGAAAAAAATTAAATTGCCTATTAAGCCTGTTGAAGACAATATTGATAATGTTAATAAAAATCTCAAAGAACCTAAGATGGGGTATAATATTGTGGAAGATATTAAAAAACTAAGGCAAATATCTCACTGTTTGAAATGTGTAATGTGCCTCAGCAGAAAGAAAAATTGTTAAAAGCACTTGAAGTACTAGAGGAAGAGCTTCCCACTGACAACCAACCTGAAGAAGAAGAAATTGGTGAAGCAAGTGTGGGAGGTAAGTCCAAGTATAAAACCCCACCATTTCTCCTAACTTTTGATATTTTCAACCATAATGTACACAACTGTTTAGTAGACTCAGGGGCATTAGTCAATGTTATGCCACTTTCAGTCTGCAAGAAGATCAATGGGAAACCTAAACCATCTACCTGGCAAGTTATTCAGTTAGATAGGATAGCTGTGAAGGTAATTGGGGAAATGGAAGATGTTTTGCTTCACTTATCTATGGTTGCCTCATAAGGGAAGTCCCAATAAAATAAAAATATTAAGAGAGCCTCAAATGAAGCACAATGTTACTCAGTTGGAGGGAAAAAAAGTACCAGTGAATTCTGTATTGTGAAATTACTTTATTGAACTAGAACCAAGAAATTACCAAGCTGAAGAAGCCAGCAGTACACCAGACACCCAGCCCGATCTCCTTTGATTTTCACAGGCTGATGAGATTGACTGTAAAATAGTAGACTTAGTTTCAGATGTATTTTTTAATTCAATTTTCGTAGAACTAGATAATGGGTAGGCCTTTTTCAATTTGTAGTCAATCCTAGCCCCTCAACTTACAAGTTGCCAGATTTACAGGGGTGGGCAGAGAACTAACCAATTAGTGGTTTAGTTCTCAAACTTTATTTTTCTTGATTTTTATTTCTTAATTATCTTGTACATAAATAAACTGATTGCTTTGCTTTATTTTGCTTTATTTGTTTGTTTTTAGTTAGGGTTTGATTGATCTTAATAAATAAGCAAACTTTTGGTTGCATGGAGTTCATCAGAATTCTAGATTAACTAAAATCCTTGATTATAAGACTGTGTATTATTGATTTATTTGAAAGAACTTCTTCTAGTTTAGCAGTTTTCCTAAATGGATATGAACACATTGAAGTCCTACTTAATCCTTGTAAAATAACTTAGGGTCAAAAGGTCTGGAATACTATTTCGAGGTTCCATCCATCTCACATTTAAAATGTCTTAGGGGGTGACAACAAAGAACCATGGAGAGGAAGCATGGTAAACAGTATATTATATATATATGATCCCATGCCAAGAATTGAAAGCCAAAAAAGGCAAATAAGAGTCAAAATCTCCTAAGAAAGCAATATGTATCAAAACAAAGTATTGAACCATATGAGTACATGATTTCCAAAGTTCTTCTCCGTCCGTGAGCTAAAAAATCAATACATCTCTCACATAAAAGGACACTATGGATAGAGGAGCCTGAATAAAAATTCACAAAGAAGGCATGCAGGAGGACTCATAAAGGACAAAATGTCCAAAAGCACAAAAGTGCAAAATGGCATGGGAATGAGGAACAAATGAATATTTCTGTTTACCATATGTTACAATCTTGTGGTGTCCAAGCTAGGAGCTACCTGAAGACAGAGGTAAAAAATGAAATTCATATTCCTGGACTGAAAAGAGTTATCTAGACTTTTAAATCTTGGTTCCCATTATCCCTAAATTGGACTATCATCAATGATTAAAGTACATACATCTGTCATTTGGGAAATCCAAACATCTAGAATAATTCAGCATGTTTGTATTTATTGTCAAAACAGTTTGTTGCCCAAAGAAGAAGTTTTCCAGAGATCTGTGTTCACCAGGTAGTAGCCAATTGTTGCAGCTGCAACCTTTTTCCCAAATTTTTTTAATTTTGGACCCTCCTTTTGATTTTATCTTGCTTAGAATTGTTTGGATTCCTGAACTTTGTCTTTCCCCTGCTACAAATTTGTATTTTTGAGGTTGGATTGAGGTCAACTGTTTTCCTTCATTTCGGAAGTTGAATGATCTAAAATTGCCTTTTGTCTAGCCAATGCTTTTGAATGTGGGACTTAAAGTTTTGATTTGTGGATGATTTCCTTTATCACTGTCGGAAGTCAGATGATTCATTAACTATTTTATTTCCACTGTTTCGGAGTTTAAACAAGCTAGTATTACTGTCACCCAGCCAAATGTCTTTAGTTTTATTCAAGCACTTAACATATTTTTTTTTTTATGGTTTGGTTTTATTGCTTTCGGAGGTGAATCGATGAAGGAATCGGGGCATTATTCCTCTATTCCACCGATGGACAGTTCTTATTCTCCCCGATCCGTGGCCTATTGCTCCTTGTGGTTTTACTGTTTAAACTTTTGACTTGATTTCGCTTTATCGCTATCGGAGCGATGTTTGATAATTGATCGAAGGGCTAGTCCTTTGCATTGTCGACACAGTGATAGCTTTGAGTTTCAAGTCGCCGATACATATTAGTTAAAGCTTCCGATCACTGATGGTTTCATGATTACCGGGACTCGTAGTTGGTTTGTCACCCACCGTTGCAGATTTTTAGTGAACTATCTCGCCAATGAATAGTAGTTCTGAGCTCCAACCTTTAGCTTTAGATTTGCCGACCGCCGATGTTTTTATGTTGACCATGGAACCTGTAGTCTGTATGTCTTCCGCTGTTGCGGCTGGTTAGTGAACTAACCATCTAACATATAGTCCTTCTGCCAGTCGATGCTGATGTGATTAGTGGGTAGTGGTTTCAATCTCTGATGCATGACTACAGTGGCATTTAGTGCTTTATTTCATCGACGTTTAGTGTTTTATCATGGGATCCTTAGTCTGTTTGTGGTCCGTTGTTGTGGCCGTCTAGTGCGATATTCACCCGATGTCTAGTGTTTTTCCTGTCGATAGGGTTTTCCTACCGATTTGGTGTGCTTTTACCCTATTTCATGGGTGACAAAGGTTTTTTATTTTTTATTGAGTTGGGGATTTCGCGATGAGAACACAGCATAGGACCTCACATTTGATGATTAGTATTATTGATAGTGTGATTTATGTTTTATTGAAAATTTATATGATCTTGAATGCAGTCCGGATTAATGATGAGTTTTTCATTTTTAACTGCAAATGGACTTAGAGGATTTTCAGACCCAGCTTGGTGATTCCTGCTGCAAAGAAGACATATCTAAAAGACAAAGCAGAAGAGAGGTGGTTGAACGAGACAGCAAGGAAGGAAGAGACTGAAAAATGAAGAAGCAGAGATACAGAAAAGAAGAAGAAAGTGAAGGTCTGAGATCAACAAGATCTCAAAAATACCAATGGATTACTAAGCAGAATCAATTGCAGCAGAGGCCCAGGCTTGGAAAAAGTTCATCAATTACCAAGCTGGTCCCTCTTTATAAAGTGCTCTTAAATTTTAATTTAAAATGTAACGTATTGTATAAATCATGAGTGTTAACACCTTTACTTAGCAGAGGGTTGAAGAGACGATGGTGAAGAGGAAATAATGGTTGCTTGTAAGACTTTGGTTAAATATTATGATATAAAAGTATGACAAAGGGAGAGTAAACGATGAATTATCACGGGATCCAACGGTACAAAGCGAGGAAATGGAGATCGACAGCTTATAATGTGTCCTCTTTATGGAGATGCGAGAAGGATAAGGTCATGCAGGGTGTTCGATGAGATATGAAGATCAACGACCACAGATCTGGCTCGATGAAATCTACGGTCATTGTGAACTTCGCCTCATAGACTTGCACGTTAGATAAAATGGAGAAGCCAGGTGGAATGGGGTACGTGTCGTTTCATCCGACGGTTGGAAAATAAAGGGGAAATATATCAATGGTCGATGATGGATCCGGAGCGGGAAGTTTCGCGGTGGTTGGAGACAAAAGGTGGTAGCGGAATGCAAACCACGGTACACGCGGCAGTCCATGGTGCATTCCGCGGGCAGAAGCAGTTTGGCGGAAACCACTAAAGGGGGGCCTCCGGATTGGGGTCCTATATAAACAAAGTTGACTTGTTGAAGAATTATTTTTTATTGGCATCGGACGAATTAAAAGGACCTGCGTGCTCACCAACCTCTAACAATCAATCTCGAATACACGCAGTCATAGTAACAGGTAAGTCCTGAACGCCCAAAATTCATCCACCTAATTATTGTTGTTGTCTGAATTATGGACAAAGGAAAAGATTTGCAAGGGTTTAGTCGTATTTTGGATGATAGAGAAGAATACCTGGTTGACAGGGACAGAGGAGTGTTTGACCCTTTCTTGTCTGTGGGAAGTGTATCAGTTAGCAAAGAGAGGTTATGGAAATACAATTCGCAGGGTAATGATATCCTAAATGCCTATAAAAATTGTTTTTATATTATTTTTCTATTGAGCAGACCCTGCATTTTCCCGAGTTCGCAGAGTGGTGCGCAGTTAACTATTCTTCTTCTCAGAGAGTTATTGCGAGTCAGTCTACGTCTAGGATACTATGTAAAATTGATGCCAAGGTCATCCGTGAAAACTTGAACTTACCCGACAACTACCCTGATAGTCGTGAGCCTGTAAACGAGTCCATTCTAACTGAAGTGTACAAAAATTGTGGAACTGAGGTTCGCTGCAAATTCTTGTCCAGCATCTTGAACGAGGGTCAGTCATTAGATGGTCTTTTCCCACCATACCATGTTCGTATTTTCAGAGATGAATTTCAATTAGTTGTGTCCTTAGTCTGTCAAGTCTTGGGTCTAGATGATGATTGTCATGTAAATGAAGTCATCTTGGGCTTTCTATTAAAAATAAGTTCATTCAGTTCTGAGTCTCATTCAGTTCATGTATTCAGTTTAGATGAGTACTTAGCAGAAGCTATGCATCTTCAATTGAGTGAGTTTCCAAAAGTCCATTTCTTCAAGTTTCAAACTTATTTGCTGAACATGTTGCTATGTTCGAACATCACCGAATTGCAGTTTTTAAGTACCATGTTCTCTTCAGATCTGCCCAAGCAAATCAACATGTTTGAATTTGCAAATTCTATCAGAGTCAGAAATATACAAGATGTTGTTTGATGAAGTGTTACCCCGGGTATTGGAAGAGATGAAAAACATGATGCAATCCTCACCCGAAGATAGAGTCGGAGATTGGTTTCTATATAAGGATTTCACCATTTTGAGAATATATGGTTTTACTGGAGAACCTTATAGGTTACCTGCTTTCCTTACTCCCATATTTTTTGCATTAGAGTTTATGAGACAACGATTGCATTCAGAAGAAGAACACTTTGGAGCTTTTAAGAAATCTTCAAATATCAAGTTCCCTTTCAAAGTTGGTTCTTTTATTTTCAAAAATAAAGGTGCTCTAGTGTTTATAGAAAAATTGTTAGAAAGCATGGAATTTCAAAAGGAGCAAAGGGTAAATTATGATCCCCATCATATAATTTCCCTGAGAAAGCAGGCAAATAAAAACAAGCCATTTGACCACCAAGTTGTTGAAGGTCTGAACAAGACAGCCAATTTGTTTCATTTTATGGAAATTCCTAGATCTGATGAAAATGCAAGTACTATACTAGTTGCAGTATCTCAAGTGACAGATGGTCCTACTATTTTGATTAAAAGAAGTCTCTCTGAAGTTGAAAGCATGGAAGTGGATGATGATGATTCACATAAAAAATCCATATTGTGTCAAGATGATAAAGTTTTGAGTGAAGTTATTTCAGATAATTTAAAAAGAATTGCTTTGGTTCCTACAAAATCTGTACAGGTGAGTGAATTTTCTTTTGAAGGTGGAGATAATTCAGAATCAAGCCCAGTTTTCAAGTCCAAAGAGGAGCTCATGACTAGTTATGTGGAGAAACAAAAGTAGTCCCTAGAAGAGACAAGGAATCTACTCCCACGGGTGAGGAGTTTAAATAATCCAAAAACTTCCTTGATTTCTACCAGGGACATAGAAAGAAATACTTTTAAATTGGCCATGGTAAGTGATAAGAAGATGTCATAAATGGAAGTAAGATTGGACAAGATAAGTGTACCAGACAAAATACAGTTACATAAGCAAACGGGAGACATTATTTATTCATATTTATTGCATGCTATGATGAGAGTTAATAAGTTACAAATTTCGGTAGACAAGTTAGAAGTTCAGTTAAAACATGAGAAGGTTGAAAACAAGGCTAATGCCATTCAAATTAAAAAGTTGCAAGCAGTCATTATAAGCTCAGGAAATGAAAAAAGTAACACCTAGGCAATCAAAAGACTTCTAGAAGAAAAGGACAACACCCTCCAAGTACTGAAGAAGAAATTGAAGATCTCAAGCACATAACATGTTCAATCGTCCGAATTATTAGCATTACAAGAGGAGAAGGACAAGATTCACCAGGACATGATGGAGCATAAAGGAAAGGCTGTCAAATTACAAGAAGAAAAAGATAAGTGGCAGGAAAAACGAAACAAGTTACTAGCACAAATCTCACAGCTGAAAAAGGATCAAAATGAAGAACAAGAAATCATGGAGGAACCGATGAGCCAAACTCCCACTGATGAAGACCTGTCTATTGTGAATATTGAAAAACCGTTAAATGATTTTTCTGTAGATGACTTACTAGTGCCCATGTCCCAGGTCAGCCTGAAAGATGAAGAAATAAGAGAATTAAAGGTGGAAAATGAAAAAGTCAAATCCGAGCTAGCCAAAGTGATTGAAAATAAAAATAAAATATTGCAAGATAGAAATTAGTTACAGAAGAAATTTAATGAATTGAAAGAAAGAAACATAGGAAAGGGTCCTCTCCAGGGAGCAAAGCACATAATTTGGGATACATTGTCTGTAGAAATTACTAAATTCAGGCATTATTTGCACTTCATTGATGATCAAAGCATACTGATCAATTTGGCCAATCAAAGACTGAAGTTAGTAAATGAAACTATGGAGAGGAAACCCCTTGCCACAGCCCATAATGCGTTAAATTTATTAAATTCATTAACATACCAAAAATTGCATGATATAGGAGTAAAGGACAGAATAGCAATGGTACTGTGGGCCAAAAGGTTTATCCATAAGCATCATCTAATGAAGATAGTCCAGGACAAAGCTGATGAAATGATCTCACAGGTTAATGACTTCAAACAGGCTTTTAAAGAACTATTTGAATACGGCCTTCCTTTCTTTTGGGACTAGGAGGGACGAATGTTTTCTCAAGAGCACTATCACAACCTGTTGGTACAAAGCCACATGGATCATTCCAAATTTGATGATTTAGAAAAAGGGCTGATAGGGAAAGTCATTGTGGATAAGCTGACAGAAGATTTTGAGATATTACAGAAGTTCCTGATCATCAGGGGAGGGTTGCCTAAAGTATCTTATGAATATTACATGGAGCTGGAGGTTCCCATTCGGGAGATGATTGAATATGATATTCCAAGCACGAAGCAATGGAGAGCCATAGAAATATTCGAAAAAAGGAAGTATATCCTTCATTCATGAAGACAGGTGTTGCGCGATGAGGAGCTGCTTGGACGGGCCTTGTTACTAAGTTGATTTTAATTTAATGATCTGTTAGGATCGAAGCTAGTAGTTTATTCCTAGGAGTTAGGAATATAGTTACAAGACTTTGATTAAGCTGATTATTCAGTTATAAATCTTCTTGGAAGATGAAATCATTTTATGTATATAAGTGCATTTATTTTATGTGATGGGGGTTGGAACCCATCTTGTTGATGAATGTTTCTTTGAAGACATATATTTTTGAATAACAAAGGGAATGCACAAGAGTTATCAGATATTCCAGCGTCATTTACATTACAGTCCATATTTCTCTTCTTCTGTGATTGTTTTTACCAGTGTAACACTCCATTCTGTTTTTCTTCATATCTGAAACATAGTGTTGAATGGTTAGAATTCATAGTGTTTATGCTCTGATCATCATTTCAGATATTTTATACATTTTTCTACTAAAGTTAATATAGAAATCATCTTTGATGCTCTGTATTAATGGATTGTTCATTGTCTCTTCTGTCTCACCCGAACTAAATGAATGACTGTGATGGAATGGTTATCTTGCCTTTGATAAATTCTCATGTATATGTCTTTGTGATATCTTTATGTATATGTGACTCCATTGCCCAATGGTTATGTGTTGTTTCAACCATTTATACAATTTTTGAGTGTTGATTTATATCTGGCCTTGTTAAATATGTATTTGAGAGATCCCTCTCTGGAAAGAAAAGCCAGTTTCTTTCTAAAAAGTGGTTTTTGCTGTTACCTTTGGGATTTACCTTTGCAACCTGGGTACATTCTGAGTGCTAACAATGAGCACTTACTAAAGACAAATTTTTTGGGATTGAAAGGTTGGGGAATCCCAAAGGTCATCGAGGGGTAGCCCAAAGGTTTTGCTTTATTGTATAAATAAAGGAGAATTCAGATGTAGAATGGACTTTTTCCCAGATAGATTTGTGAGAGTATGTTGTAAGAAGAACTATTTCCTTTTGCAATAAAGAATTACAAGTTTCCTATTAGACAAAGCTTGGTGGAATGTTTCAAATGCTATGCTATGGATCTGTTGAATGTGAACTATTTCATTTTCAGCTTATGTCCATTGACTGTGAGATCGTTCTAACTCTTTGAACCTATGTTCATGTTATGAATGCACTCTAGTTTATTCTATGAAATTTCCACTATGAGTAATGAAGGCTTTTCATAAACAATAAGCTATCTTGTTTTTCATTCTTCTATTAATGTTCATAAATCAGTCCACACTTCTAGTTCAGTAGGCACACATAGGGATGAAAATTGGGTGAAGGGATTTTTCCTATTGATGCCATATGAGGAGCAGGAGGCTCCCACATATTCCATTGATGACTTAATGGTTCACCCATATGGTGTGAAAATTTCACCATTACCTTTCTATGTGTGCATGAAACATCAGAGGCATCTATTTGATGTCTTCATAATCCATGGCTGTGAATGGAAGTTCCACTTGAGTCAGTTTGGTGGAACAAGTAGCATAATGTTGAGTTTTTGCACCAAAAAAAAGATAGCAGATGAGGAATTCCATGTCTGGTGGGAGATTTTAAAAAATGTTCCGTTTGGCATGGGGAGAGATGAGCTCCCAGTATGGTGGTATGATTTTCATAACCTCATTTTTCTCCTCTACAATGATAATTTTTTGTTGTTTTTATTGATGGGTGGAAGGAGGTAGATAAAACCATGGGATACAGGCATTCTTAGGAATGACAAAGTTCAAAAGGTGGTAGAAAAATTTGGAACCTTGTAGAGGAGGCAATGGGATCCGTGAATTCTACTCAGTTACTTTAACTAGGTTGGAAATTTTGCTAAAGGAAGTGGCATAAGAGAAATGACTATGATCAGAGTGGTGTAGCAAAACATCGTGGAAAAATTTCCAGTACTCTGTGGTGCTTCTGCTTGAGGACAAGCATATTTGGGAAGGAAGGACTATCATGTCCCCTCAAAGTGGCCATTAAAGTATTGACCATGTTGGACTCCTAAGGGGGGGTCAATTTGACATTAATTATTCTTCGTAGGGAAATTTTGTAATAATTAATTATGGCATGTATCTAAGTTTTATTTTCCATCTAAATTAATTATGCTAATTGATGAGGTGTAAATAAGCTACCTTGGTAGGTGGGGCGCATTGGGAAAGTCTACTTTCCAAGGAAGGAAAGAGGAAACACTATGACAAAAGTTGTCATAGGAAAAAAATGGGAAAGTACCTAAAAGCAGCAGAAAAGCAGTCAGAGATAAAAGAAGGAAATTTTTACAAAGGAGGGCACAGTTGCCTCTTAGAAAAATCAGAAAATTTGTAAGGGAAAAAATATGAAAGTCTAGGAAAGGGAAAGAAAAGTTTCCTTTTGGGGACTCAGTTGGAAAAGAAGAAAGTTGTCATAAACAAAGCAGCAACATTTTGGCTAAGGAGGGTGAATTTGCTAATTTAGGAGATGATTTGGACTTGGAAATTTTTACACATGATCCTACTTTCCAAATTACCCAAGGGAAGCACCTATGTGGCTAAGGTTAGGGTTTGTTGAGGGTTGACTTACTCTCACAGGTCACCTTGGATCCCCACTTGCTAAGCAGGTCACTTAGCACTCTATTAAAGAATAAATCGACCCCATTGAGTCAGTTTAGATGTTTTTATATTGTGTTTATGCTATGTGAGCATACTCTCTGAGTGTTGTGCCTCAAACCATCGGGTGATGATCCCCAAACCCCTCCTCCTTTCTCTTCCATTCCCTTTTCTATCTATTGCAGGTCTATGGAGAGCTAAGGTCAGCCAGTGAAGATCATTCCAAAAGTATATTTCAGCCTCCATCACCTATATTTTGATCTCTAGTAAATCTCCTGCTTCACCTATGCTCGTAGTCGTCTTCCAGTGAGGATTCGGGCCTCTTGCCCATCATTTTGGAGTCACCTTTGTATTCATCAGTTTTCATATGAATTATGATATATGAATAGATTATAAATATTTTATTTCATTTACTTAAGTCTAAATATATTAGTCATTAAATATTACCTTCCTTATTGCACATTAAAAGCTTGTTTTGATAGCATATGGGGGGATTTTGATGAATTTCAGTGCAATCAATATTATATGAGGTTGTGGGAGTGATTTAGTGGGTTATACATGTTAAATGGAGTTTTTTTTATCTATTTTATATTTAATATCAGTACATAAATCAATCTGCAATCATTTATGTGCTTAAATTCATACCCTTGCTAGAAAGCTAGTTTTAAATAACTAGTTTTGCCATTTCTTGTATAAACGGATTTCTATAAACCCAAAATTAGATATGTAAGTTTAAGTGGGTCTCTGAGAGGCCCACATTCTCATACATAACTCCAGAACCCATTTTCATTGTGATCGTACTGCCTTTTGGAATCTTCCACTACACAGGGTCTCTCTAGACCAAAACTGCCGATTTTTCCCAAATTGATCCCAAACTATTACGAGCTATTACAAAGTGTTATAAATAGTTTATAAAATTATTTTATGACTGAATATCATCTCTGCAACTTTACTAAGCCACTAGTCGGAAGATAGATTGATATTCCCTAGTTTCACGGTTTGGTGACCCAACAGCATGAAAGTAAGTTTCTGCAACGCGGACTCTGAAATATCAATGGTCCCAGATATAAATGTGTTAGGGGAATGGATTTCCAAATATTCCCTCACCATTGATTGATCTCCTCTTCCCACTCTACCTCTGCAAAATTTTCCTACCTGAAACCTTGATTTCCCTCTTCTATTAGTGCACCAAATGGTACATTTTGTAAATCAGAAAATTTAATATAAATTTGCAGAATTGATTAATATTCTGATATGTACATCAGATCGGGATATTAAAACAACTAATTTTTCTAATGTGGGACCCAAAATTTCAGGAGTCAGAGGTCGAGGGGTAAAACTATTAAGGTGGTTGACAGTTCTCTAACTACCGAGTGTCGAAATCAGCATGGATGGATATTAGGATCAGGACTCAGATGTTGAGGTTTGAGAAATAGCATATGTATTAGTAATGCCTTGATTCTCGACCTCTAAGGGTATATGTAAAATTCAGATGTCGTAAGTCGGTAGGAAAAAGATAGTGAGAGTTAATAATGTCCCAACTCTTGACTTTTGAGAATATATTGCATAGTAAAAGTCAGGCATCGCTAGTCGAAGAGAAAATTCAAGAATAACAATTTTTCTTCTCGACTTCCGAGTTTTGAAAAATAGGAGTCAGAAATTCGATGTTAAACTTTAAAGTTTTTAAATAACCATCGATTCCCTATTTCTGAAAAGATGAAGTCGAAAATAGAAAAATGGGAATTTATTAAGGAGATATGATCATGTTGGCCTCCGACTGCCATTGTTTTCTTGATGTACTCAGTTTACTGAAAACTATTGGAAATTACTTAATGAAATTGTTTTGCTTCAGGTCCCTTGCAATTTTTTTCTCTAAGAAACAAAATCAAATCAACCAATCTGATAAGAAAACAACTAAACGATTGCAAATTTATAAACTAAGGGGGTTCCCATATTTTATGAAGAAGGGATCATTTTGGTTACAATAGGTACCTAGAAATACAAATACCTAAAGCACAAAGGATTGATCAATCTATATAATGATTGTCAACAAAAAAATTGTTAAAAAATTAGTAGATATTTTAATGTTGGTATAATATTTCTATTATTTTCTCTTGTACATAGTGTGGTTATGGATCTCAATCTTTTGAAGGTAGGAAAAAATTTCACTACCAACTAACAAGATTTATCTAATAAATTTTTAAAAGAGTGCATTAAACATATTTATACATGAATGGATGGAATTCAATCCCTAACAGTTAACCTTATGCACAATGAACTTAGTTGATCATTTCTTCATTATTGAAATCAAGTTGGTCATAGTGTTCATTGAATTGGTCAAATTCTATCATTAGTGTGATTTATGGAAAGACCTAGTTAACTATGATCACACTTGTTGTCCTCTCAGTGATCCCTCTAGGCCATGATGTGGAGTTTATGTTGCAATACCTTGGGATTGGCCCTTTGAACTTGTCTTGTTTATATTTTATCTATTATTTTCATTTATTATGTGTTTCTAATCACCATTAGGTGGTTACCATGGTGATTATGAAGATTGGAAAACATGATCATTTTAATGTTGATGAACAATTCCAAGTTTGACTAGTGGGGGGTGTTATAGTTTATTTCACCACACCATGTATATCACACATTTATGGCCTTCCCTGTCCCTCTGCAGACTATTTGGACCCCATGGACTTACATTATGATTTGATGTTCCAATATCATCCCCAAAAATTTCATGTTTATACATATACACGACTTTTAAATAAATACCCACGTGTATATGCAACTTTTGACCTCAAACCCACGTACATAGGGTGTGTGCAAAATGACAAATATTTTTGGATTTTTCCTCATTTGAGTTCAAATAACTTGACTCTTGGCCTTCCAAATTCCTTGAGAATGCTCGGATTCGACCCTCCATTACCTATTTGGAGTTCTATATAAGGAACCCCTTGGATACATTTAAGGGGGAGAAATTCAAGAGTAAGGAACTATAGTCCATTGTTTCCTAAGCTTTGCTTATACTTGACTCTACATCCCGCTGTCCCTTGGAGAACATAGTGTTCTTCCCAATCTTGCCTTTTCTTTGTGATCTTTCCATCGAGAGATGGAGGATTGAAGTGGTGGAGGCCCAGGTTGAGGACTCGGTTTCTCTGGTTTGCAGAAGTGCCGACAGAGTTTGTCACTATTGTATCTCTGATTTATTAATAGAAATATATTTTCCTATCCAATTCATGTGCATTTTGAATTTGAATATTGAATACATGGATGTATTTAATTGCTTATACATGATTTATTATATATTCTAGAGTAGTTCTAACATATTTATATATATCATGCTTTCCTTGTTTGTTGTTTTTGAGAGCAAATTATAATTTCAATTACATTGGAAAATCTCAACGGGGATCTACTTCAACCATCTGGAACAAGGTATGATTCTATATCCCTTAGTGTTAGATTTGCTTATTTCTCTTGTGTATTGAGAACTATTGATTTCTGGTATCATACTATCTGTTTTGGTACCCCCAAGCCATAGGAAGTTTCTCTCCATAATAGAATTGGCGACTTCGCTAGGGAGGTTCCTAGTTGGATTTCTTTGGGGATTGGGTATAAAATGTGCTTGAATTGCTCTTTATTTCTCTGTTTCTGTGTCGGATCTAGACATATGTTTTCCTAGTAGTGTCCTGCTGAAGTAATTTGGTTTTCAATTTGTAATGTCCCAAAATTTTCATTGGGACATAATGGCCAAATCACATTTTCCATATTCATGAAATTTGTCAAATGGATGCTAAAAGTCAAATAATTGCCAAGGAGGAAAATCACTAGTTTCCTAGGTTAGGGGTGGAAGCTTTAAGATTTGGAATAAGGGGGATAATAAATGATGTTTAGACATTAGAATAGGATAAATATTTAATAATGTATCTTATTAAATAAATACAAGATAAAATTTAAATGGATATGGAGAATGGAGACACATGGAGACTATGGGGTCCTATTTTAAATAGCATCCTCCTCTTGTAATTTTGAATCTATGGGAAGCCTAATGTTTTGGGATGGATTATGAGGTTAATATACTTGTCCATATTATTCATACATATAATTTTGGATGAATTTTAACTTACATGGGAGAGGAAGACCCAAATGGGAGTTTCATGGACACTTGGCTAGATTCCCATTATATTTATGACATCTATGACACCAATGATGGATATTCTATGATAGTTATGACACAAGTGAGATATGAAGGCTTAAATACTGACATACTGACATTTCAGGCCTTAATAGAGCATCTTAGAGGTCAAATTTTGGAGTTGGAGAAGGCCAAGAGGCTCCTACTCAAATTTGGGAGAAGAGTGAAGGTGAAGAGAGAGGCCACATGCCATAGCATGAGCAGCCACATCAATTCGACTTGGATTTGGTTTATGGGTGGATTTGGAACCTTAGAAGACTAATAATGTTTATAAGGTATATGGATCAGCCATGAGAAGAAGATTTTTGATCATTTTATGAATTTTGGTTTGTGAAGAGAGAACTAGTGGATGACTAGTTCCTTGCATTAACCAATTTCGAGGGTGAAAGATTCCCATCATAATTGGTGATTTGGAGAGGCCACTCAGGTATTTCAAGGAGTTTCAATTGATTCATAAGTTATAGGTGCAAGATACAGGAATCTCATGGACATCTCAATATCATCTTGTTCTTCCATTCATCTCAAGTTTTCTCACCATATTTCAGCTCTATGGAGTGAGGCACACTTGGTGAGATATTAATCTCTTTGAGGGATATTCTCTTGATCCAGTATTTTTTATTTCGATGTAAATTATCTATATTTAAATTTCATAAATCTCTCAGGTATAAATGCCAATATATCTCATGTATTATTGTCCAATATTGAAGAAACAATGCCATTCCCCCAATACCTTGTTCTAAACTCTTACAATCTTGATGGAATCCAATAAATGTGTGCAACATTGATGATTTATGAATGAATGAAATGTAATTAATTTATACTATGGGTTTCATGTTCAGTAACTGAGAATTTGTGGCCATTGGGTCGAATTTCATATCATTTGGACCAAACTACATCTCGTTTCCCCAAGGGTCCAAAACTAGTTTTTATATCTAATTGAAGGAAGTTATAACAGCCATGGGAGATAAATTGGTTCTGCATATGAGACTTTTATAATTTATTATACACATAACCTACTTCAATTTGAGAATTTGAGTCGTTTCCTATACATTTGGGAATCCATTCCGGCAATTACTCGGGAGGGATTTGAGCCCCAAAATTGCTAGTTAAAGCATCTATCTTATTCAGAATTTGATATAGACTTGCGGAATTAATTAGAAGGAAATAATACATACTTGAAAATTATAATTAATTTATTATATCACTCATACACCTTCTTGTACAATTCGAGATCATTTGGATCTATTTGGAGTCATCTACCATTGGGGGTTCGAACCTCAAAATTACTAGTAAATTCATGGAGTTCCCTTAGATACCTATTCGACCCCAAAACCACATATTATGCTTCAAATATAATTTAATTAATGTATTATAACATATAAAAGTATCATACCCACCATTAGTGAATTTTTTATAGTGTTGTGAAGAGATTTGTTCTAGGACCCGAGGGGGATTTCCACCTCCCAAATTGACTAGTCTTGTCTGGAAAATTCTTCCTTTGAAAATTGCGGACCATGGTTGGGTATTTTAGTTGATTATATGTCTTATATATGTGCTAATATGTCCCATCACCCCTCAGGACATTCCTCACCAAGTTTGAAATCAATTGGAGGAATTTTGGAATCAATGGAATCCATATAACTAGAGTTGTAAGAAGATGAATTTGAATACATTGTAAAAGAATTAAAGAATTGGTCATTTTGATAAAATTTCCTAAAAGGAGACATTACAGTTGTATCAAAGCATGATCTTGGCACCTGATGTGGTTTGATATTTATGAGGACAATAATTCAGGGAGCACTATTATATATTGAAACCAAAAGTGTTTTTGTTGGAGAGGAAACAATGAGTAGGGATAAAAGGGGAACCTCATATGATGGTGACGAGATTATAAAAATTATGGAACATATATTTGAAGAAATAAACAAGAATATTATGAAAGGATTTGAATTTTTGGCTATCCAAAGTTGGAAAAAATATATTGATTTTAAGAAAACCAAGGGGAAAAATGCATCAGCTTGCTTGAAGGAGAAAAAGGAGGAGACCCATGAACCACCTAGTTCTGAAATAGGTGGAGTAGAAGTAGTACATGAATATGATTGAAATTCACTCCCAAGTGACTCTAAAAAATATGAAGATACATCACATGAGTATGAAGAAGTTTTTATTGAAAATACCAAAGATAATTTTGAGACACATGCTACCTTGGAAATGAAACAAAGAGAATATAATGATGGATGCTTTAACTATGAAAGAGTACCTACTGATGGGTTCTCACACCTCTATGTTGGTGACATAGAGATCACTTTTAAAAGTGTTTATGCAATCCAAAATTTCATTAAACATGAAAATGAAGACCTTGTAGTAGTGGAAGAAGAAACAGGATCAACTTCCCCGTCACCACTTGAGCTTCATGAAGTTTGTCCAAGCAAGAAGGAAGAAGATGAGGAGGTTCATTTGCAAGAGCCTCATTTTCTTTAAGGGTCCTTAAATATGAATTAAAATAAGATCCAATAGGCCCTTAGCATACTGCATGACACTCAATCATTGGTATCAAATTCTTATTGGAGAGTTACTTCCTTGGAGGAGACGTCCTTCCTTTAAGTCATGGAGAAGATTCAAAGAGCAATGTGAAACATCAAAGGTAATTTCATGTCTTTTATTTTTTATAGAAAAAATGTCATTGAGCTTAGTTAATGGTTACATGAATCCTACTTGAATAATAATGAAGTTATTCATAATCTCACAATTCAAAATGAGCAAATTCTTGAAAACTTTCAAGACACTTGTTTTTCCTCCTATGTTTCATATTGTCAAATGGTAGATTGTTTGGAGGATTCTCATGCCATGGTGGATGATGAGAAATTTGGAAATTTGAATGTGCTTGATTTGTTTTAATATGAACTTGAAGAGATCCAAACACTTGATGTGGTGGAAGAGGAACTTGAATTGTCTCTTGATGAAGGGTATGCAAATTTTAAAGAAGAGCATGATTCCTCTACATTGGAACCAATCTATGACAAAGGTTTCACACTCTTGAAGGATATTCATGATACTACCCATATGGATCCTTCCCATGATGAAACTTTTGAACTTTTTGATCATTTGGGTGAGTTGGTTCATTCTCCTACATCCTATAATTCCATGTTTTGCAGCATTAGTCTCAATTAAGTGTGGGTGAAAGGGTTCTTTTTTATGGTGCCACATGAGGAGTATGAAACTCCTATATTTACTTTTTATGATGACATGGTTGGAGAACACTCTTATTCACATTTTCAGAAGCATTCTTTGTTACTTTATGATGATGCACATCTACATGGATACACCTATGATATGCATTTGAGTCACTTGAAGACTCATGGTTTTTCTTGCTCAACACTTGGTTCCTTTGATGTTGGAGGAATTTCATCCAACACTTGGGTGAAGAGGGATATGATTGAGGAACATTATTATTGGCAGCAACATCCTATGTTATTTCATTATGATATATATATATATATATATATATTCATGGGTGTATTGATGAGACTTCTTTGAGCCACTTGAAGTCTTCGTGTTTTATTTTCTCTTTATTTGGTTCATATTTTGGTGGAGGTTCTTCATTCACTTCTTGGATGAAAGAACAAATGGCTGATTATTATTTTGATGCATATTACATTCTTTGGGAGCATAATTATAGGACATGGGATCCTGATCACCTATGTCATTGGAGCATATTTGATTGGTCACTTGAAGCATGTATGCACTTGGAAAATGGTAGTCTACTCACTTGGAGGTATAAGCACTTTCATGATTTTCTGGTGAGGCACCTCCTTGATGTATATTTTTATTATGTTGTTATATACTTTGATGATATATATTATTTACTCATGATTTTTGGAAGAATGCATACAAGAAAATGGGATCCATGAATTCTCTTTCCTAATGGTATGAGTTGGAGAGCACTCTTAATTTTTGGAGTTCAATGCAAGAAATGGGACCCCCAGATAGTTTTTAGTCCCATTGATTCCAAATTATTTGGGAAACAAGCAGTATGGGAGATGGATTCCCCACATAATAAGGTTATGTTAATCAGAGTAGTGTAGTAGAAAGCATGGTTGTTCCTCTCTAAAATTTTCATGGAATCTCAAAGACTCAAAGTGGGCAGGTCAGTGGCAACTTCAAAGAATTATACAGAAAGTAGGTTCTTCAACAACCATGTTTGAAATTGTTTGAGGACAAGAAATATTAGGAAGGAAGGATTTTTAATGTTCTAAATTTTGCATTGGGTCACAATGGCCAAATCACATCTTCCATAGTCATGAAATTTGTCAAATGGATGCTAAAAGTCAAATAATTGCCAAGGAGGAAAATCACTAGTTTCCCAGGTTGGGGGTGGAAGCTTTCAGATTTGGAATAAGGGGGATAATAAATGATGTTTAGATGTTAGAAGAGGATAAATATTTAATAATTTATCTTATTAAATAATTACAAGAGAAAATTTAAATGGATATGGAGAATGGAGACACGTAGAGATTATGGGGCCCACTCAAGCTAGAATTCCTATGTTAAATGGCATCCTCCTCTTGTAATTTCGAGTCTACGGGAAGACTAATGTTTTGGGATGGATTATGAGGTTAATATACTTGTTCATATACTTCATAGGTAGAATTTTGGATGAATTGTAACTTACATGGGAGAGAAAGAGCCAAATGGTAGTTTCATGGACACTTGGCTAGATTCCCCTTTCATTTATGACATCTATGACACAAATGATGGAGATTATATGACACTTATGACACAAGTCAGATATGAAGGATGAAATACTAACATACGGACATATCAGGACTAAATATACAATCTTAGAGGTCAAATTTTGGAGTTGGAGAAGGCTAAGAGGCTCCTACTCAAATTTGGGAGAAGAGGGAAGGTGAAGAGAGAGGCCGCATGGCATAGCATGAGCAGCCACACCAATTCGACTTGGATTTGTTTTATGGATGGATTTGGAACCTTAGAAGACCAGTAATGTTTACAAAATATAGGGATCAGCTATGAGAATAATATTGTTGATCATTTGATGAATTTGGGTTTGTGAAGAGAGAGCTAGTGGATGACTAGTTCCTTTCATTAACCAATTTCGAGGGTGAAAGATTCCCATCCTAATTGGTGATTTGGAGAGGCCACTAAGGTATTTCAAGGAGCTTCAATTGAGTCATAAGTTACAAGTGCAATATAAAAGAAGTTTGTAACACCCCGATTTTGACCTTGTTTGCATTAAATATACATGATACATATATTGTAAATAATCATGGTGCGGAGCTAAAGGCAAAGGCCCCACCATCGATTTGGTTATGTTATGTTTCAGATAGAAATTGTCACCGATGGTATATTGGGACATGCGGCATACATATTAAGTTGTGGCATCATGTAACTATACATATTTAATTAAATAACCCCAACCAGCTATGTTCACTGCAACCAAATTGAGAAGGGGCATGATTCCTAAGGATAAGGAGGGGGAATGATGAACCTTCAGCCATGGGGGGAAAAGCCACTACTACGCCCACTCCTGCACTCTCTCCACGACCCGCCTTTTGGGTTGCGGATGGTTTATCCACTATGGGGATCGTGAGTCTATTCATTTTCCTTCACACTGAGCGGAGTTAAAAGGGGGCCACAATTCATTGATTGGGGTACGTTCACCTCTGCCTTATAGATTACTAGCTTGCGGGTTGGTTCTTCCTTCTCTCACGAAGTTGTTCTCTGCCTCACGGATTGTTGGCTTGCGGGTTGGTTCTTCCTTCTCTCACGAAGTTGTTAGTCGGCGGTGGTGTTCATCCTCATGTTCACGCAGAGAGTCTGTGTCTTTTCCACCATTTTCAGACTATGTAACATTCTATTTTTCCAACGTTGAATCATGGCTGTGATTTTCATCTATAGTTCTGTGGGTTGCATCGTTTTCCCTCACGTTTAGATTGGGAGCCTGTTCCTTTCCCATTTCAGTCAGTGTAAGTTCTCCAAAGATTTCATTGGGGATTGTGTGCTGTGGGTTCATGGATGTTCGTGGGCTATTTTTTTCCATGATTTATGGACTGTGTTTTTCCCTTGTGATGCTGTAGGTTGTTGTGGAATCATTTTGGCCATGATAGGGCCAAGAACGATTCAAGGAGTTGTTTTCCCCTGTTAAAGCTTGAATAGCTATTTTGCTACATGCATGCAATGGCTTTGTCTTCGGACTGCATTGGAGTGGTGAATGAGGGCCTAATGTGCTTGATAAACCTGGTGGTTTAGGACCCACACAAACAAAGCTAGTGGGATAGCTTTCGTCTCCACAACCCCTGAATAGCACTCGAAGGGAGATCAGGGTCTGGGGGACTGTGTTGTAGAGAAAGGACTGATTTCCTTGTGTTGGGTGTGTGTGGGTGTCCTATAAGCCAGGATGGTTCTGGTGTAGGTGTCCTTAGCTCCTCAATGAGCTCACCAACTTAGAATTTATCCTTTCCCAGCTCCTGGATGGCCTGATAAACCCAACTTTGTTGGCTTGGCTAATCTATTGTTCGCCTGATAAACCCAACTGTGTTGGCTTGGCTGAACTATGTACCCTTGTGGTGTTGTTATCCTTGGCTATGTGTAATCCTGTTAGTTCCTTATTCCTTGGGGAATCATGCCCATCTCAGGGGTGGCAGCATTGCTGAGAGAGTAAGGAGCACGTGGCCCTATGGTTGGGTGGAACGTTGCAGCGACGTAGCTAGTTGCAGGACAAGTCCTTATTAAGATAAGTATTCTTGCTTGACTTGTGTCTACAATCGTATTTACCATTGATGAATGATAATGTACATAATTAATGTTGAATTATATATGAATGCATGTTGTTTTTCTTCCGCTATGTATATGAATGATTAACGCATCGTAGTATGTTTTATGTTTTAAGTAATCTCGTTACAGCATTATATGTATGTATCTTCATGTTCATGGGGCTAGATGCCCGGATGATTGATGTATGGTAGCATCCTTTTCACCAGTTGGAGGGTAGAGGAAATTACAAA
>LPNX010683253.1:156612-191961 GCA_001517045.1 Pseudotsuga menziesii | reverse complement strand
ATCTTGTTCTTCCATTCATCTCAAGTTTTCTCACCATATTTCAGCTCTATGGAGTGAGGCGCACTTGGTGAGCTATTCATCTCTTTGAGGGAGATTCTCTTGCTCCAATATTTTGTAATCTGATGTAAACTATATTTATTTCAAGTTCATAAATCTTTCAGGTTTAAATTCCAATATATATCATGTATTATTGTCCAATATTGAAGAAGCAGTGCCATTTCCCCAATACCTTGTTGTAAACTCTTGCAATCTTGATGGAATCGAATAAATGTGTGCACCATTGATGATTTATGAATTATTGAACTGTAATTAATGTATACTATGGGTTTCATGTTCAATAACTGATAATTTGTGTCCATTGGGTCGAATTTCATATCATTTGGACCAGACTACATCGTGTTTCCCCAAGGGTCCAAAACTAGTTTTTTATATCTGATTGAAGGAAGTGATAACAGCCATGGGAGTTCGATTCGTTATGCATATGAGTCTTTGATAATGTATTATACACATACCATGCTTCAATTTGATAATTTGAGTGATTTTTTGTACATTTGGGAATCCATTCCATCAATTACCCGGGAGGGATTTGAGCCCCAAAATTGCTAGTTAAAGCATCTATCTTATTCAGAATTTGATATAGACTTTAAAAAGTAATTGGAAGGCCATAATACACTCCTAAAAATTATAATTAAGATATTATATCATTCATACACCTTCTGGTACAATTCAAGATAATTTGGAGCTATTTGGAGTCATCTACCATTGGGGGTTGGAACCTCAAAATTACTAGTAAATTCATGGAGTTCCCTTGGATACCTATTCGACCCCAAAACCACATATTATGCTTCAAATATACTTTAATTAATGTATAATAAAATATAAAAGTATTATACCCACCATTAGTGAAGGTTGTATAGTGTTGTGAACAGATTTATTCCAGGACCCACGGGGGATTTCCACCTCCCAAATTGACTAGTCTTGTCCTGAAACTTATTCCTTGAAAATTGCAGACCATGGTTGGGTATATAAGTTGATTATATGTCTTATATATGTTCTAATATGTCTGATTACCCCTCAAGACCTTCCTCACCAAGTTTGAAAGAAATTGGAGGAATTTTGGAATCAATGGAATCCATATAACTAGAGTTGTAAGAAGATGAATTTGAATACATTGTGAAATAATTGAAGAATTGGTCATTTTGATGAAATTTCCTAGAAGGGGAAATTGTAGTATTATTAGTTTTCTCTCTTTTTCTTCCTTTTTCTTCATGTATACACGCCGTTTTCTCTTGAATTCCCTCATATGTACATAGGCTTACTGCATACATTCGCGTATGCTTTGGTTTTGATATTTATTTGGGAGATTGAGTGTTGCTGGGTGAGTTTTAGTGATTGATGAGTCTTCTTAGGCACTGTTGGTGTCTATATACAGCCTTTGTTTCTTACCAGATACCCCTTTTGATTTGTTTTTAATTAGGTTTTGTTCTTGTCATTCATTTTTTCCTTTTTGTTTTGGGAATAGTGCATTAGGTCTCTTTTATTTTGGTGCCTTGCTTGGTTGTTGTTTGTGAGTGGTTGCAGGGTCTAAGAGTTGTAGAGTCTATTATTACTTTTTATATCTCATTTATTTCTAAAAATAAAAAAATATTTTTCTTTTGCATCATTATGCATTCTTGCATTGTTGCACGCGCAAGGTACTTGCATTAGGTTTTGCTTACTGAATTATTGTCAGGTGTTCATTTAGGAATGATTGCATTCTCATTTGAAGGGAAAAAACTTGCATCTCATATAGTGGCATACCCTATTTTTCATTCTACAAAGATAGGACTTGACATTGTTTGTTCGGTGTACACTTTTATTTCACTGTTGAGTATTCATATCATTAGTTGCATGGCCATTTTCCTTTGAGTAATTACATCCATTAAAATCAATGCTTAATTAAAATGAACTACACATTTTTCTGTGAGCGTTGGAGATATTTCCACAATCATATTCGTATCTGGGGGGCTTTGAGGTATCGATTGGTGCACCCTTGGGGTACCAGTTGTGATTTCAGGTTTCGGGATTTGCTATCTTACCCATATGGTCGATCATGCCTACGAATATTTGCTTGAGCATTGATTATATTATGGTGACCTTAGTTGCCTTACCTAGGTATCGCAAGGGGTACTTGTAGAGGTTATTATGTAGGTGTCCTTTCCAAGTAGGGGTCGAACAGCACTATCGCTTTATGCGTTAAAGCAGAGGGCCACTATAATTGGCTACAAAACTCCGCTTGTAGTGTATGGGAGTCTCAAGCCTCTCCCAGGAAATGTATACCTACTGCATTTAGGAACTCACGTATCCTCCCCTTGGTTTGCTTGTTTTTGGCTGTATATTTTCTTAGGAGTGTGATCTGTGTATGCTAGATTTCTTAGGTTTGCATAGTTATATTGAGTCTTTTCTTTTTGTTGAGTCATTGTGGATCCAGGTGCAGCACTCCGTCGTTCTCATTGTTTATCAGGACTTCCTCCTTCTACGTCTCCTCCTCCTTTGGGTGATCCGGATCTTGGGGGCTGAGACCTAAAAAGCTTGGATGCTGAGAGAGGAGGGAATTAAAGCTATAAAATTGTTAACCTTTGATGCCTAGAATAACATAGAGAAACATAGAGTAAATATGTGACATGGAGGGGTGAGGCTCAAAGAGGGTTCTTTGAGCCTCACCTCTCAAACCATACTCATAAAGATACTCAGCACCAATAACTCAATAACTGAATAAAATAAGATAAATGTAGGACGCCAAAAATCCTTCCATGCCTTATTGAGAAGGCATAGAGCCTTTTTATAACATTATTACAATGTGCCTTGGGTCAAAACCATGGGTTGTGAAATACCATGGATGAGAGAGGGTGGCCTCTCCGTTTAATGATTTTATGATGACTGAGAGCGTGTGGCCTCTCATTAAATGGTTTTATGACTCATACATCTAAATTTAGACCATATTCCCCCTAAAATTTGGATCATTCTTCCCCCCTTAGAAAATGATGGTCCCCATCATTTCATACTATAAAGAGACCCATGATTACAATGTGTCAATTTCCAATGAAGAGAAGGATTTTCTGTGGTTAACCCATAACCGTGGGTTTTGTGTGGTTGACCCCTAACCATGGGTTTTGTGTGGTTGACCCATAACCATAACTGTGGGTTTTGTGTGGTTGACCCTTAACCATAATATTGGGTTTTATGTGGTTGACCCATAACCATGGGTTTTGTGTGGTTAACCCATAACCATTATTACAATAGGATTTCATAAAAGTAAAAAAAAATGGTCTTTGGTGAAGTTGATGTCTCGCTGCAAATCCATTCATATATTTTGATGTAGGTGATGAAATTGAATTCCATTGAAGACCCATTTGAGATATTGAAGAGACATTTTCATCCATATAACATACTCTCTCTTTGGTGTCCCAAGGAATGAGAAAATGGTTGTCGAAGCTAAAGGGACGTGCGTGCACTGGTTTTCCAGACACATGTTGCTTCATTCAATGATATCTCTCAAACCAAAGATCCAAATGAAAAACCATGATATACCCATTTTAGCTAACGGAAATATATTTCCAATGAAATATGGTAGAGCCTCTGATATGTTTTATGGAGTCTTTGGTACTTGTTTGAAGTTGCAGTTCATGAGGTCACACTGTGTACAAACATAGGTTGCTTCAAACAAGCATATCTCGCAAACCAGGAAGGTAAATGAGAAACCGAAAAATACCCATTTTAGATGACAAAATATATTTCCAATGAGATATGGAAGAGCCTATAAAAATTTTTGTGCAGGTTGTAGCATCCGTTTTAATTTTGTAGAGGACCACAAAGAATGTCAAGGGTTTGTAGAGCAAAATCAGATGTTGTAGAGATCATGGAACTTCCTCTTGAAACTTAGATATCATGTATTGCCTGAGGACCAACTGTGATGCTTACAATGTATGGATCAGCAATGGACTCTGAGTGTGCCAAAAGGAGGCTGAAAATCTCTACAGATCTTTGAACCCGAACTATGCTCAAACCCTCTTTCCCATGGAGAGCATACCTGCTCTGATACCACAAACTGGATCTTGGGGGATGAGACCCAAAAGGCTTGGATGCTGAGAGAGGAGGGAATTAAATCTATAAAATTGTTAACATTTGATTCCTAGAATAACATAGAGTAAATATGTGACATAGAGGGGTGAGGCTCAAACAGGGTTCTTTGAGCCTCACCTCTCAAACCATACTCAGAAAGATACTCAACACCAATAACTCAATAACTGAATAAAATAAGATAAATGTAGGATAAATGTAGGATAATCCTTCCATGCCTTATTGAGAAGGCATAAATCTTTTTTATAACATTATTACAATGTGCCTCGGGGCAATACCATGGGTCAAAACCATGGCTTGTGAAATACCATGGATGAGAGAGGTACAATGTACCTTGAAGCCATACCATGAAACAAAACCATGAGTTGTCAATGACCATGGATAAGAGAGGGTGGCCTCTCTGTTTAAGGCTTTTATGATTATTGAGAGTGTGTGGCCTCTCATTAAATGTTTTTATGACTCATACATCCGAATTTAGACCATATTCCCCCTGAAATTTGGATCATTGGGAGAGAGAACCAGACAATCCAGGCGAACTAACTCTCACTTTGATTCACACACCATGACTAACCATGATCCTGAGATCCCTTATCTCCCTCCTCCTATATGGGAGGTTAAACCTTCAAGCACATATGAAACTCTGATGGGATCCGACCATTCTATGGCTGGGACATCGCCTGATGATCCTTCATAATTTTTGGGCTACATGAATGCAAATCGCCAGTATTGGTCACATAGTCTGAACCATGAGACTCACCATGAACCCACTAGCACAAGCACAATCAGGTATGGCATGCCAGACCTTCCTAAGACCAGTCTGGCACCCAATGTCAAATCGGGTGTTGACCCTGGTGTTGCACCTTGGGGCACTTCCATTCCTTTCCAAGCAAAGAGGTTTGGTAGCACTAGTCACATTACACCTTCCATCCCTGCGGTGGAGGCTTCTTCACACATGCATCCTAGGCCTAGCACTGGTGTTCCTATTTTGGAGACTGATCTTAGAATTGTGAATATTGGGGGCACAAGTTACATCCCTTCCTATATTCAATCATCTTCAACATTGGTTCCTTCAAATGAATTTTTGACGAAACATCCGCTGCCTAACTCACATGGTCCTTCGGGTCGTAGTTCTATCGTTAGTCATGTTCATGCCATGTCTGGTCACACTGTAGTGTCACTAGGCCAAGTGCATCCTTATGTGTTAGCCAGGTATGTGCCATCTTATGGACCATCTCACAGACCATCTCATGGACCATCTTATGGACAGTCTTATGGACCAACTTATGGACCATCCTATGGAGCATCTTATGGACAAACCTATACACCTTATGGGTCCAGGTATCAACCTGCTTATCAGTATCCTAACTATGGCTTCGTAGCACCCCAACCTCAAGGCACTCCAAACTATAACACACAACCCTATATGGGTCAAATGGGAAGAGGTTACTATCCCACTGGCCAAGGCCATGGTGTCTATAGAAATCAAACCTATGTGAACCAACCCTGTCAGGGAGCATGGAATCAAATGGCTCATCCTAGGCTCCCTTTCCTTGAAACATGGAACTTACCTGACTTGTCGAGATTGACAAATGATCATGTGTCTCATGACCCGGCATGGTCGGTCATTCCCGCCAAGCTTTCTTCGGACATTCCAAAGTTCGAAGGTAAGGCTGGTGAAGATCCTAGTGAGCACATTATGACGTTCCACCTTTGGTGCTCTTCGAACTCCTTGAATCACGATTCATTTCATTTAAGCCTATTTTAACTCACCCTTGCAGGGGCCTGCAATGAAGTGGTACATAGAGTTGCTGAGAGGTACTTATACATCATTTAATGACCTAGATATGACCTTCCTTAATCACTTTCAGCTACCTGTGTGTTACGATGCCGGTATTGAACTCTTGTCGACATTTCGACAGGACAAAGACACACATATATCTTATCACATTCAAGACTAGCGTAGACGGAAGAGATTGATTGAGGCCTTTATACCACCAAAGTTACTTTTGGAATGGTTCCTCAAGTCTTTATTGCCTTACATAGAAAAAAAAATTCCACATCCGGAATGCAAAATGAGGAACGAGCTATCTTTAGAGCTCACCAATTGGATTTGATTTATGCTCAGTCTAGGCTCTTGTATGAGATCATACCAAACACACCTAGATCCAATTTTGACCTGAAGTTTAAACCTAGGCCACATGCCAATGGAATTTTTGGCTCCGCAAGTGCCAAGCCCATAAGCTCAGTTACAAACCAAATGAATAATTTGTCTATTAACCAGCCTGCATCGGTACAAGCTATGGATTCATCTCATCCTACCCAAACAGTGGATGTACTTTTAGTGCAATCATCAAACCAGAAAGGTAACCAACAACCTGGACAGAATGAAAAGAAAGGTAAAAACAATTGAAAGGGTGGTAATAGGAATGAAAATGATAATAATGACAAGAACAACAAGAATAACACTAGGGGGGACAAGAAACCTAAGCGTAAGGTTAAATTTCCTTGTAAGCTGTGTGGGGATGATCACCTCACTCACTTGTTCCCTTAATGGAATACGCCTCAAAGTTCATCGCACAAAGCCCAGTTGTGTTGACAAATCCTTTACCACAAAACCAAAATATGAAATCGAGGACTGTGGATCCTGGTGGTGCTTCTGGTGAGACTCCAAACCCATCGGACACCATTAGTGTCCATGGTTGCATTAACATGGTGAATGCCACAAATGTTGTGACGCGTGCTAAATACTATGGTACATCACAACCCAAACTTGGGAAAGAACCCACTCCGCCTGAGAGCCCTTTGCATATCGAAAAACCTAGTGATAATCCTAAAGCTCCGCCTCGCATTCCTAAGGGAGTCTTGAAGCATTTGGGGAACAATCCTAATGCCCGAGCTGCCAAGAACTATTCTATCATCGAGGATTTGGGCCAGACTCCTTGTGTGATGTCTGCTTTAGAAGTTATTCAGACTTGTCGTCCGTAAAGGAAAGCCTTGCTGTCTTCTCTTGGGGTGGCTGATGGAAGCTCTCCTTCAGTGATCAAATTTGAAACTCATGGAGTCTAGCCTCACTTGTCTTACTATGTGTCCCTTTTGTTTCATGTAGAGTGTATAAACAACACCATCAAGAACACAGTGATCGATGACGTTGTTGCAGCTTCTGTGATGTATTTGTCATGTTGGAAGGGGTTGGGTTCTCCTACATTATCTAAGTCGGGCAACATGTTAACTACATTTGAAGGGAGATTTTTTCGACTGCACAACATTCTTCCTTCCCTTGAGGTCCAATTGGGAGGGAAGATCGTTGCAATCAAGGTCGAAGTGGTTTATGTGCCCCTTGACTATAATATTTTACTGGGTAGGAACTGGATTTACAATATGCAAGCGGTCACATCGTCACTCTTCCAGGTTGTTTGTTTTTCTTTGGATGGGAAGGTTGTGATGATCGATCAAAGATCCTTTGATAATTCTAGTTCGAAATCATCATTGAGAGATTCTATCCTGATTATCAATCA
This sequence comes from Pseudotsuga menziesii, assembly GCA_001517045.1. NCBI lineage: Eukaryota > Viridiplantae > Streptophyta > Pinopsida > Pinales > Pinaceae > Pseudotsuga > Pseudotsuga menziesii. Next base: position 184,327 of record LPNX010683253.1, on the reverse strand, counting down.
TTCTCAGCTGGCAACTGAGAATGTTGGGGAGGGCATGTATCCTTCAATAATGGGAACTTTTAGTTGTTTCACGCTCGTTATTATGATCGTTTCTAGTCTTGGTAAGGATTCAACGTCATTGAGTTCGATTCCTTTTTGCACTTCACATATGGAGGATCCTTGGACTCTCCCTTCGCAGAGTACTTCGGGTGAAGTTTCTATACCTATTGAGATGAAAATGCCATTGTGTATAGCTATGGTGGCTTATCGAGCTAATCTTGATTTGGTTGTAGAGTCTAGTCCTTCCTCTTCATGGATAGAGGAGGAGGACCCTTATGCATTTCCTTCTTGGGCATTATCGTCATCTCACTCATAGGACTGCCTTGATGACATCTTTCCATCAGACAAGGCTATTATCGAGGCTATGTCTAGGTTAGAACAACCTTGGGGAGATTTGCATCATAGATCTTATTTTCTCCCTAAGCTTGATGATATTGACTATGATGACTTTAAGGTGATATTTAGTGAGAAAATTGGTAGGCATGTGGTCCCATTAGGCTCTCCTAGCAAGTATGCTGAAGGGAACATGGCTAACTTGTTACCAATTATACCTATCAATATTTCTTGCATTCCTGGCAAGATTGAAAACATGTACATTGGGGCGGATTGTTCCCCCGATGAGATTAGAGAGTACACCAAGATTTTTAAATAATTTCGAGATGTGTTCGCTTGGTCCTATGAATAAATGCCAAGAATTGACCCTCGCATCATCGAGCATGAAATAAAAACCTATCTAGATGCTAAACCTATTCGATAACGTTTGTATGCAATGAATCCTAGGAAAGAACCTGCTATTAAGGCTGAGATAGAGAAGTTACTCAAAGTTGGCTTCATCTATCTCATTCCCTTGACAGAGTGGGTGTCAAATCCCGTTCCAGTGGATAAGAAGTAGGGAATGATCAGTGTATACACCGATTTCATAGATTTGAATCACGTATGTGACGTCCCTGACCCTTCGACCAGCGAAGAGGACGCTACCATGGCGTTAACCATCCGAGCTACTAGCCCCATGAACAAGTGAATTCATATAAAAATAGAATGCATTGAAGTATAACATGCACAGATGCAATTATTTATCATACACAGCAGAAGTAGCATACATTCATACAAGAATTCATTCAACATGTTCATCATATCCATTAACAGTAAATATGATTGCAGAAGTAAAATAGATAAGGCTACTTATCTTGTGAAGAACTCGATCCGCGACCAGCTACGTCGCTGCAACGTTCCACCCAACCAAATGCCAGCATGCTCCTTAATCTCTCAGCAACGCCACCACCCCTGAGCTGGCATGATTCTCCAAGGAATAATGGAACAAGCAGGCTTACACATAGCCAAGGATACACATAACACAGCCAAGCCAACATAGTTGGGTTTATCAGGCCATCAACAAGACAGCCAAGCCAACATGGTCAGGTTTATCAGGCCATCAAGGAGCTAAAAAAGGATAAATGCTAAGCTGGTGAGCTCATTACAGAGCCAATAATACCTACACCAGAACTAGCCTGGCTTCTAAGACACCCACACACACCCAACACAAGGAATCAATCCCTTCTCTTCTACACAATCCCTTAGGCCCTACATTCCCTTCTAGTGCTATTCAGGGGTTGTGGAGAAGAAATCCAGCCCTCTAGCTCTGTCCGTGTGGTTTCCAACACACCAGGTTTATCAAGAAAACCAAGCCCCCACCCCTGCTCCCAACACAGTCCGAAGACCAACCATTGCACACATGCAATCAATCAGCAATTACAGCTTAACAGGGGAAATGATTCTTGAGTCGTTCTTGGCCCTATCATGGCCAAAACGACTCCCAGCGAATTACAATAGTCCCCGAACATAACAGCAAACACAATCACAACATGAGGAAAGACAGCGGTCCATCCTGGACAACTAAGCAAGCGGAAAATAATTACACAGACCGCAACACCGTCCCTGAGTGTGCAATGACTTCCTACAGGAAAATCGTGGGTGACAGTGACCAAACAGCTCCCAGCTTGCTGAGTGAGTAACAACAAAGCAGAGCCCACAAATCAACCTGTGAGGAACATATACAACCACACCATCCACAAATCGGTAGAGGAAAAACTACGTGGATAAAAACCAGGAAAATCATGTGCATGAGCGTGAGCAACTTCTGCTCCTGCATGAGGATGAATGGCTCTGCCTATGCGCGTGGACGAAAAGACAATCGTGAGGCATGCATAGTGGAGAGTTCGTGAGTGTTTCAGCACTGTCATGGAGAGAGTGTAGTACCACTGGATTGATGGCGATGGTTTCTTTTTGCCATTGTGAATTCAACCACAGGTGGGGTGTGCATGTGGGCAAGGACTGACAGTCCTGCCACACTCCACTCTCTGCCATAACTTCCCCCAACTACCAACAGAAATTCTTAATGGAGGTGGTTGGGTAAGACAAGGTGGTGACACATGGGTTTTTCCCTCATTGGCCAAGGTTTGACAATTCCCCCACCCTTATCCTTGTGAAAATCATGCCCCTTCTCAATTTAGTTGCCGTGAACATAGCCGGTCGGGTTCTTTAATTAAATTTGCATATTTACATGATGATAACTTAATATATGCCACACACCCAGATATACCATCGGTGACAATTTAAATCCGAAACATAGCATAGCCAATCAATGGTGGGGCCTTGGCCTTTATCTCCGCACCATGATCATTACAATATATACATCATGTACATTTAATGCAACGAGGTCAAAACTGGGGTGTTACAACACATGTCCTAAGGATAAATTCCCCACACCATTTATTGATCAAATTTTGGATGAGTGTGTGCGGAGCGAAGTTTTCTCTTCTATGGATGGATTTTTTGGATATAATCTGATTCAGATTAAACCCAAGGACAAACATAAGACTTCTTTCATTTTTCCTTGGGCTACTTTTGTGTACCCAAACATGTCCTTCGGCCTTTAAAAAATCGGAGCAACGTTTCAACGGGATATGACCTTTGCCTTTCACGATCTTAAAAAGATTATTGAAGTGTATTTGGATGACTTAGCTACTCACTCTCGTATGAGGGTGCGTTATCCTTATCATTTGTGTTTCATTTTTGAAATATGACGGTGTTATCAAATTCAATTAAATCCTCATAAGTGCATCTTTTGCATGAATGTTGGTCGCTTACTAGGTTTCATTGTGTCCAAGGAGGGTATAAGGGTTGATCCTTTGAAGGTTGAGGAAATACTTCAATTGTCTCCCACGTGTAACATTAGACATATTCAGTGCTTGCAAGGTATGGTGAACTTTTGTGAAGATCTGTAGTCAATTTTTCCAATTTGACTAAAGGATTCATGCATTTGTTGAATAAAGACACTCCGTTTATCTGGGATGAGTGAGCCCAGGAGTCTTTCAATGCTTTGAAGAGAGCCTTGGCATCAACCCCCATTCTTAGTCCACCTGACTATAGTCATGCTTTTTAATATATGTGGTTGCGTCTCAGGAGATTATTGGTATGGTATTGGTTCAAGAGGATGAGGAGCTTCATGAGCATGTCATCTACTATATTATCTGAAAACTTATTGATGTGGAGCTTTCTTATACCCATGTTGAGAAGTTGGCCTTAGCTACCATCCATGCGGTTCATCATTTGAGGCATTATATCCTTCTTTGCCAAACTTTTTTTATAGCTCACATTAATCAATTTCAATTCATCCTCACCAGAAGGATGATAGGGGGAAAGTATAATAAATGAATTGTCATATTGCAACAATTTGACCTCGAGTTTGTTTCGGTGAAGCTGAAGAAGTCATTGATTTTTGCTGAGCTTATATCCAATTTTCCAAGTTTGGATGAGGAAGAGGTTCATGAAGACTCTTTTGTTGATGAGCACATATTTCTCATTTCAACTGTGGACCCATGGTACGGGGAAATTATTGTCTACTTGTAGACCTTGAAGGTTCTTTCTCACTACTCATGAGATGAGCGTTGACAACTACATCATGTAGCGAAGAATTACCTCATTATGGATAACACTTTGTATTATAGTGGGGTCGATTACATTTTGTGTCATTTCTTAACTCACGAGGAGGTTGAGGTTGCTTTGAATGATTTCCATGGAGGGGCGTGTTGTGGTCATTTTTCTGGGCTTTCTACAACTCAAAATATTTTGAGAGTAGGTTATTTTTTGTTGTTCATATTTAAATATTGTGTTAATGTGGTGAAGCGGTGCCACCCTTGCTAGGTGTTTGTACAGAATATGCGCTCTCGTCCTGCCCCTTTGCATTCAGTTATCACCATCGGTCCCTTCACCAAGTGGGGGGGCGATTTTATGGATTGTTACCTATTTTCGGCTGGGGGGAACCATCACATTATTGTGGTTGTTGATTATTTCATTAAATGGGCAGAGGCTATTCCCACAATCAAATTCGAGGGTGAGATAGCCATGTATTTCGTACTCAATCAGATTATCACCCAGTTCGATATTCCGAGAGAGCTTGTAACTAACCATGGAAGGCACTTTTAGAACAAGATGATGGAAGATTTGTCTTCGAAGTTAGGGTATAAGTAAGAGCATTCCTCTTCTTACTATCCTCAAGCGAATGGACATGTTGAAGTAGTGAACAAGTCAATTAAGTCCATTCTCCAATGAACAATTGCACAAAGCAAGACCAATTGGCATATCATGTTATATCCTGCTTTGTGGGCTTATCGAATCGTGGTTAAGACTGCCACCAGTTTTTCTCCCTACCATCTTGTGCATGGGGCGGAGTCAATATTACTGGTTGAGTGTGAAATCCCTTTGTCGAAGCTAGATGTGGAACTTTTACCAGACACTTCCACAATGGAAGAGCATTTGGTCCACTTGGAGAAGCTTGATGAGCAACATTGAGATGCTTTGGTGGCTCTTGAGGTCAACAAGTGTCACATTAAGGTCCAATATAATAAGTATGTCCATCCTAGGAGGTTTAGTGAAGGTGATCTCGTTCTCTTGTGGGACCAAGCTAAGGAACCCTTGCGGGCAGGAAATTTTAATCCCATGTGGCATGGGCCTTAAGTGGTTAAGCATGTATTAGAGGAAGGTGCCTATGAGTTGGTTGATTATGAACGGACATCCTTGGCGAAGCCTAGAAATAGGCTCTATCTTAAGAAGTACTATGCATTATTTTTAGCCGAGGATGATTTGTTGTATATTATTGTACATTTGCATAGCATAGTTTTGGTCTACTTGTGGTGATCGAGTTTGTTGACTTACTTCCGTTTGTTGTGGAATATGTTGACAGAGTCTTCGGTTTATGTAGGATTCGTTGATGGTGCTAGCCACCACACTCAAATATCGGCATTTGCTTCCTGGGGGATTTATACTCCTACAGGTCAAGTGTTGTCTTTAGGAGGGGTTTGTCTATGGCCTTCATTGAACAATATTTCAAAGTATAGTGTCATTATTGAGTTATTGCGTGATTCCATTTCCCATGGTATTAACTCTCTTGAGGTACATATTGATTCGCAGTTAGTGGTTTCACAGCTTAATGGATTGTATCATGTTAGGGATCCAACTTTGTTACAAGGTTATTGCATGTCAAGTTGCTTGAATGGAAATTTGAGAACATAACGTACATCCATATTACAAGAAATTTTAATCAAATTGTTGATTCATATGATAACTATGTACTAGAATGGAATTTGTTTCACAGATGATAAAGCATTCAGAAAAAAATTTACACATGTAATAAAATAATAACCGGTCATCATAGGTATTTTTCATTAAAATATATGTCCAAAAATGTGGTGTCATATTACATAAGTCTCATTTACAAAAATGGGGCTTCCAAGCCACCAAAATATACTACACGGTCATACAAAAAATACACCCCAAGCCTATAATCCTGTGGGGGAGGAGGTTGTTGATCATGGTAGCACACTATGACTCTAGCTAGCCAATGAAATAAATGAACCCATGCCCATGGTACTCCAACTACTTGGCGCTGCATGGCATCATGAAAGTCCTCTACTTGTGCCATGGGAACTCTATGTGTCAAACTAATGAAGTTCGTGTGAATGCTTTGGAGCATACAATCTGCATCCACACCCATGATCTCATCTCCTCTTCCCCTTCGTCGATGATGAGGGAAACCATCTAGCCATCGTGGTACCACATCTGCATGTACATGACAGAGTATCATTATATGTCCTCACACCAAAAACATGTCTTTTTTATTTCATATATCAAACAACACAAAAAAAACTAATAATTCAAAAAAAAAAAATTGAGTCGATATTCGTTACCTATCTCTCCATATGCAAAGCCTAGGGGTATGGGAATGTTTGGGTCTCCATGAAATTCGTTCCCTGCATAGGAATAGTCATCTATGGCGATGGTATTTGTACGCCACCAGAGGAAGAAGTCTATTGGGTAGGGGTTGGCCACCTTCCCCCCTCCTAGTATTCGATGACGTTTTCCCAGCATAGCTAAGGTGGATCTAGAACTCCATGTGGGGCAATCTCAACTCTTGGGCTTAGCCCCGACACACGCTCAAAGAAGAAATCACTCAAGATGCTTCCATAGCCAAATTTCCTCGCCTGCCCCATCTTGCAGTGAGTAAGTTGGTGTTTCATGTTTCTCAGCAATGAGGTACTCCAATCATATATCATAGAATGCATACACTCCACCGCATAGAACATCAGAGGCCTTGAATCCTGGTGGAGAGATGCCAATCCCGCTATCTTTCCCAGTGCCAACAGCATGGTCTTCAACCCAATATTTTGGATCAATTTTGTTGGGATTTGACTCCCAACCTTCTCCGTATCTGGGACACAATACATGACAATGTAATCATATATAGTGAGCACGCCTCCTAGCCCACTAGACTGTGGGTTTACCACCTCCCCTTTGCAGGACAATCCTGTGATAAAGTAAATGTCCTCAACCTCAAGGTTGAGGGGCATTCCATCTCACTGAAAGGTCTCTGAGTCAAGATCCCAGCAATCCACTAGCAGCTAGAGTAGCCTTGGTTTTTCCCTTAAGCTTCCAAGGCGCAAAAACTTGTATAATACACAAGCCATTAATGTTTTTTGAGCCATTAGATCAACTTGCATAGCCTCCTCAATATCACCATGTTCACGCTCTGTCCATTCTAGAACCATCCTGCACAAGAATTTTCAAGTTCCATTAGAATTTGCCTTTGATTTTCTTATTTACGACCCTATATGCAACTGTTTTCAAAACAACCATGTATGTACGTAGGTATCGTGGTATTTTCCACATATACCCAGCCCTATATGCGAAAAAAGACCCGATTTCTGTGTGGGATGAAATCACCCCCTTTGGGATGGCCCAAGATTAAAAATTGATCATCAAAATTAAAAATTAAAACAAGTAAATGGAAGAGAAGGGCATGAGCTTCTACCTGAACTAGACAGAATGCGATTCTCTAGACCGATGCTCCCGGAATTAGCTTCTAAAGTTTTTGCTCTCAAATGCACTATAGTGGGTAAATTTTTAAATGGTATGGAAAATTTTATTTTTTCACTATTTTATAGAAACAAATTTGAAATTTCTACCCACTTTCTATAGTTTTGACCTATCTTTGACCCTTTTTGGACCGTTTGGACAAATATGGTGTTGTAGGGGGGCGTTTTGAGTACATTTTGACCGATTCTTTGATCCGTTCATGCCTATTACAGGTATAATTTTTGAACTAGCATATAGGTTAGGATTTCACATTCGCCTGCATTTTCCATGACCTTATGACCGTTTCATTTTAACCTTAGGTATAAACCCATTATATGATATCACGGAACCTTCATGCTATTGTTAGAAGTGGTATTGTACGAATGGTAGAGATTTCCTATACATGGGTGCCTTAGTTAGATCATTTTTTGCATTTGGTGCCCATGCTGAGTTGCCTCCTTTAGGTTGTGGGAGTCCCTTTTTAGTCCCAACATGTCCTTGAGCAAGAGCTTCATACTCCTCTTGAACTTTATGTTTGATTTTCTCCATAGGGACTCCTTTGTATATATCAAGTTGTGATTTGATTTCATGAGTTTTGATTGCCTTCTTGAGATTTACGCTAACTCCCTGAATTTGATTTATCATCCATATAGCCCAATCTTGTCTCATGTCTATCCAAGTAGAGCCTTCTACATATCCTTTGCAACTTGATCACCCCTTTACCAAGAGGAGACCTTCCCCCGAGTGTCGTTATCCTGCACATGTTTCCTTGCATTGAGCATAGGTATGTTCCACTACTTGGAACTATATTTCCTATCCCTGACACTCGTCTCCTCCTAGCTATGTACTATAAAGCACTTTTATTCTTTTTCAATCTTTTCAAAATATCTAAAAAATTCCAAAAAAAATCAAAAAACATAAAAAGCCGAATGGGAAAATATGTTATCTTTGGAAGCATTCGAGTCATGTCACCTTCAAATAGAACACTGTAGATCACACCCGTTGGTTGGGTTATTAGTTTGACTTTAGGAGTTTTACTCGTTACTCTGAGTTTATCTCCACTAACTAGTTATGCTTACAGTCCCCATGGAGCCTCTGTTGATGCCTCCTCTGTCACAGAGATGTTCCAGTTTGCATATCGAGTCCATGTTTCCTACCTTCATTCACCACTTTCCTTATGCTCTTGTTCAAATGAAGTGGAAACCTGAGTCGGTCATTCCTTAGTTATCTTGACTTTGCATGTCGGCCATTCCTGGTACTGTTACTGGTTCGTACAAATCTTGTTCATTGAGTTCTTCCACATTTTACATCGTTGCTGAGTACCTCGTGTTGATTGATGGGGGATTCCTTAATTCCCTCCTTCCAGCGGATTCCATTCCATCGACATCATATCATTTATTCTGGAATAGGATTCTAGATTCATTTGAGTGCCTTGATACTTACATTCATTAGTGGTAGGTTCTCTCTCCATCGACAGTTTTTGGGAATACATCAATGTCCCTTGATCAATGGATTCTTTCAAGTGTTCGACCTCAACACATATATTCACACTTGTTAGATTGCACTCGGTACCTCGATTCCCATTTTCATTATCGGTGGGTTATCGCGTGTCTGTTAATGGTATACATCAATGATTGGTAATCAGACAATGGACTACTATGTTTGACCTTGACACATCTATTCACATAGTAGGACATGTACTCGTAGCTGTTTGTGTAGAAGACCTTCCATCTTAGTGGCATTTCATATATGCTATCTCCTTGATCATACTAGTATTCATAAGATTTCAGCTCTTGTGATCATGATTCTAGTATTTCCAGTGTATATCAGATATCTTCATCCATTTCAGAGATATTGATCCATTTTATATTATACATGGTGATGACCACACATGACACTTTCTATATCATGCATATTCATGGCCATTGTACTCTTATGTATCCGGGACTGCTCCATGTATTTGCAGTCAAATGTAGATATTGATTATTGTATAATACTGATGAGTGGCTAGTTATTCCACCTGGTTCTTCATTAATCCACTTTTGGGATGGAATTTATAATGTATTTCGGCCATCATGTTACCCCTCTGACCTCATACATTAGGGGGCATATGTTATAGCTGATTTTACCACACAAGGTAGATCACACATTTATGGCCTTCCATGTCCCTTTGCAGACTCTTTGGACCTCATGGACTTATATTATGCTTTGATGTTCCAAGATCATCCCCAAAAATTGCCTGTTTATACATATACGTGGCTTTTAAATCAATACCCCCATGTATATGCAACTTTTGACCTCAAACCCGCGTATATCGGGATGTGTGCAAAATGACAAATATTTTTGGATTTTTCCTCATTTGAACCAAATAACTTGACTCTTGGCCTTCCAAATGCATTGAGAACACTCGGATTCAACCCTCCATTACATCTTTGGAGTGTTATATAAGGAACCCCTTGGATACATTGAAGGGGGAGAAATTGAAGACTAAGGAAACTATAGTCTATTGTTGCCTCAGATTTGCTTATACGTCTGCATCCCTTTGTCCCTTGGATCACATAGTGTTCTTCCCAATATTTCCTTTTCTTTGTGAGCTTGCTATCGAGAGATGGAGGATTGAAGTGGTGGAGGCCCAGGTGGAGGACTCGGTTTCTCCAGTTCGCAGAAGTGTTGACAGAGTTTGTCGCTATTTTATCTCTGATTTATTAATAGAAATATCTTTTCCTATCCAATTCATGTGCATTTTGAATATGAATATCGAATCCATGGATGTATTTAATTTCTTATACATGATTGATTATATATGCTATAGTAGTGCTAACACATTTATATATATCATGATTTCTTTTTTTGTTGTCGTTGAGAGAAAATTATAATTGAAATTGCATTAGAAAATCTCAACAAGGATCTACTTCAACAATCTGGAACAAGGTACACTTCTATAACCCTTAGTGTTAGATTTTCTTACTGCTCTTGTGTATTGGGAAAGATTGATTTCTGGTGTCATACTGTCTGTTGTGGTACCCCCAAGCCATAGGAAGTTTCTCTTCATAACAGGGAAGAAATTAATGGGCCTATGAGTCCACCAAATAGAAAAGGTAAGGGGCATAATGGGGAATAACCTATGCCTTATTATTATTATTTACCCTATCCATAATCCTCCTTTATTTGATTTTCCTATTTACATTTACTCTTAATTTATGATAAACTTGAATTGAGAACCTAGTCAAATGAAATCAAAAATACTAATATGGTAACTTCGTAATCCTTTGCTAAAGTGACTAACTCCTATTTTGTAATAACTACCTTCTCCCTTTGAATAAAAAATAAAGGGGTGGATAAATACTCCTCCCTCACACACATTTATTTAATTCATGGATGCAAATTCAAATTGGTAGAGTGGAGGTTGGAGAGATGAAGGTTCTCGTATATAAAATAAGGGTTTAGGGGTAGATAAATCAGATCAGCCATCATATAAGCCATGGAGAGATGAAAAAAGGGTTGTTCGGTGAGATTAGACATAATTGGAGATAAACTATATACCATTTAATATACATATATATTTTTGGTCTATTAGGTTCTCCAAAGAACCATAAAGTCTATGTCCAAGAAGCTTCATAATGTTGGAAATGAAATCTATAATTATCAATGTTTTTGGCTCACAATGGCCATATTTAAGAGGATAGATATGAAGGGTACTGTAAAGTCCTCATCCCTCAATATGACTAGCAGGAGGGGACATTGCACTGATATGGACTTCTAAATTTCTTCGAATAACCATAATTACAAATTTTTGACATATAAATGGTGTGTGAATAAATGGTGTGTGAATAAACATAAAGGAAAATGAACAATGAAATTAAGATCTACACACATATATAATGCATATTCAAGATTAATCGTTACAGGAATTAATTAAAAGTTTGTATATTCAAACACAAAACATAATACTTATCTTTAACAAAGAAGATCCAAGAAAATAATGGTTGTGTAAGAGCGATTTTCCAACTAACTGTAGGCATTGTGTCCACCGTATACTCTTTATTTTCTCAAATTCCACCCCCAATATAGTTATGATGCCCCTGGGGTGAAGGAAACACCTACAAAATTCTCTCACTCATCCCACAACCTATTCTACTCTCTATGCTTAGCCAACAACTCATACGGATCTCTACAGAGATCTCACTCATCCATCACAACCATGTCACTCCTTCTAACTACCCCACAAAATACAAGGAAGTGATTTCCCTTCACCGATCCATAGTTTACTCAAGAAATACAACCCTTACAATGCTACTAGTGTGTGCAGTAAGATTCCACTCATTTGTATGTTGTTGAAAAACCTCTTATAGAATAAATTATGGCTTCGCAAGAATCCCAAAAGTATCGGAACTCAATGGATAAGAATTGTATATTCTATGTATCTTTGTCCCTTTTTCTAGGGATTCTGACCGAAGTTCAATCCCTTATTCTTCTCACAACAAATCCTAAGATATCATCTTGATAGAGCAGAGCTCATCCAGTAGCACCTATGATGCAAATGTTGTCTCACCCGAGATATCTCTCTTGATGGGTAACTGCCAGAACCACGTTTATGTAGTTGGGTGGGAGGGTGTTTAATACCTGGATCTATGCAAGGCTTCCAACAAGGTCCAGAGGTGGATTATTTGTGTTCACCATGCTTCAATAGCTAGGTTACACCCCATCCTTTCTTACGCATCTCATTAAATAAACAATAGAAACGCATCATAATCACATCCACTAATACAAGGAGACCATCATACATCTATTCATTTATAAGAAAACCTACAGTCATTCATTCAGTACAACATTTACACATATATCTAAGATACTTTCAACATTCCCACATATACACTGAATATAACATGGAAACCCATATGGGAAAAAACCATAAGGTGCTCTTCATCTGGAATGAGGAAATAGATGTACCCTTCTTCTATGCACTAAGATGCAGACTCTACTCAAGATCTTCTTCTCTAGCTTTACAGATTCCTCATTCCTCTCATGCTCTCTAGTATTCTCTCTATTCTCTTCCTACTCTCCTTCTACTAGTGATATGCACATATCCTATCCCTCAACTCAACCTTCCCTACTCTTCTGCGCACTCAGATGCAGATCCTTTACTCTGATGCACTCATCAATACAGAGCCACCAACTAAGAACGCACGCTTTTCATCCAACAAGAGTCTACAACAACTGACTATAGAGAGAATTTCTACAAGGATTGACTATCGATAGAATTTTTAACACATACTGAATGTTAGGAGAATGTCTAACCCACATACATCTTAGGTTCCTTATTTTATAACCCCATTACATACTTGATACAAACTCAATACCGACTCGATATAGAATCTATACAGACTCATTACAAACTCATTATTGTCGCTATTTTATCCAACCTACTATATCCAGCCACTAGGTTGTCTTTCCTATTCTAGAAACACCTAATGAGATGAACTAATGGCCTGACTTACAAATATGCCTTCACATGCGTGATTTTTCGTCGGCTCCAGTCGAGCTCATACCCACGATCATTAAGGCTTGTCACTTTCTCAGCATTATGTTGTATTGTCGTTTTTCAGACATTATGCTACTTGCACACCTTCTGTTGTTGATATTCTATTGTATCATCGTGTGTTGCACTCCATCATTCTCTTGCAACTTACTTATCTTGCATAGCTTCCTCTTCCAGCGCCTTCTTCTCTTCTTCTTCCTCTCTTTCACTTCCCTTGTCGTAGAATCCTTCCTCTTCTTACCTTTATGTTGCTTCCTTGGTTGTAGCTCCTTACTCTTCTCCTTTATCTCTTCTCCATACTTAGGTATAATTCCATATGAATTCTTCCTTACTACCTTTAGGCCCAACATACCCTCAACCCTCACATGTGGCTCGTCTCGAGCCACTGGAAGCTATTTATCCATGCAATGAATTGCGCTGATTTTTTCTGAAAATATTCCATGGTTTTCACCACTTTCTCTACCTCTATACGAACCTCTTCTTCGATCTTTTGCATTTGCTCCACCAAGTCAGAACTGACATGTTCTAGCATGACCTTCTCCACTGATGCCGCTACATCGCAGAACTTCTAATGTATAGGATGAATGCATATTCCTTTTGTGTTTGTTATTTATTATTATAATTTATAACATCTTTTACTACTGTCATTCAGTCGAATTATCAGATATAATTATTGTTCCAGAATATTAGGACAGAAAGAATGGAATACTTATCATTCATCCCAGGTTTTTCCTTCTTCCCTTCATAATATTTCATGACATTATCCATGAATGAGTATGAAACATCTATATAAACCTTTAAGCTCGCAACAATTTCCCAATCCAGTAGCGGGTCAATGTTTTTCTTTGCTTCACTGCCGGTGAGTTCTGCCATCCTATTAATGTCTTACCTTTTTTCATTGGAGTGTGCCAGTTCAAATTTCTCTTAAACTCGGCATCCCCTTTTTTGTTTTCAGTGACTTACAGAGATGATGGTGATGATGGTGGCCTTTGTTTCTTTTTGCTGTTGTCAAAACATTCATTCAGGCTATCGAGTTCTAGAAATGGATACTAATTCCATAGTCTCATCTAGAGGCTTTGGTAGAATGTCCTCTAGGATTTGAATTCTGGCCACTACTTATACCTTCGTAGTTCTTTTAAGACAGTGTTTCTATTGCAGGGATCAGAAGTTTTTCTCATTGCCAACCTTACTAATCTGGTTTGAAATGTTGCTGCAGGGAGGCTTGGGACTGGCTTATTTTGCAAGAACCTCTCTCTTTGTAGTGGAACATATCCGAAAACATTTCCCTCAATCATAATAGGTGCCACAATTCCAATCACAGGGCCCCAGGGGCCATTAGCACTAAAATTATCATTAACTATATTTCTCCACAAGTCTAATTTAACACTTAGTCTGGCAAACAAAAACATGTTGTGGCATTATATGGGCGGTAATAGGTGATGATTTATTTGTAACTTCGGAATGTATTCACTTGTATATCTTATGTATTGTCCCCAATGTTTATTCTGGTAAATATCTATAATGTAATTGAGTCATGTCATGCTTCGATGTTCCAATTGAGAGATTCAATAATGTAATCAATTCATGTAAAGTCATTTAGGTTAACCCTCCATTGTAAGTCAGGGCAATAGTCCCCAAAATTGAGTTAAGGTTAACCATCCTTGTTCATCGGAGGGCAAAGTCCCCACAGTTGTGGGGCACTGGGGTTATTAGACTCTCATAGATATGTCGGCCCTGGTAAGTAATTGTTAAGTGGGGCCGACTTGTTGGAGTGGAATTTAAGTGAACAGAAGAATATAAATAGAGAGTGAGCCTCTCTATTTATCACACACACACTCACTCATTGGGGCGCATGAGTGAGAGAGGAGAAGCTCTCTCAAGTGAGAGAGAGAGAGAGAACAGCTGTGGAGATCATCTTTTCTGTCTTTGGGTTTTACTACTGCCATTGGTTCTCATTCTATCTCTGAGGAAGTTGTGGGGTTTTCTCCTTTATGGTTTCCTTGAGGAAAATTATTTGTGTCTCTTGTCTCTTGTTATTTTTGTTGTGCATGTTATTCTCTCATATAAGATCCTAGATCATATTGCTTAAATGATAAAAATCTAACATGGTATTAGAGCTAACCTAAGAAGAAGATATTGTGCAGCTGCGGAAGCTAGGAATTTTTACTTTTTGGGTCTCTCTCCATAATCCATCAACAAAAGAATGCTAGGCTAACTCTCCATTGAAGGGCACATCTTTCTGTCGAAGCAGAATTTGATTACGGACATTTTCAGTTTTTTGTGCGGGAAATTAGGGATTTTACAGAAGAGGAATTTTTGAGTGAGCCTGGCATAGGATTTCTCTTCTCATTAAAATCAAATCATAAATATTTGGGTTGAGATTTTTGTTTGGGTGAAACTCCAGGAAATTCAAACCCTAGTTTGACCCCGGGCCTGAAAAACCCTAAAATACTAAACCTGATAGTTTAGGTATATTCTCTATATCTCAAGATTGGAGATGGCTCAGGTGCTGAAACTTTCACAGGTCGAAGAAAAATTCCTGATGTATTCTGTGTCCATGTTTCAGCCTCAGATTTTCCATATTCTAGGAGATATGATTCCTCCAATTTAGGGTTCCAACCTCTCCCAGGATTCCTCCCCAAATAGTACATATGGGGAGAATGGATATATCTCAAGTTACGAAGGTCCAAATAAAATTTATCAAGATGTTCCAAAAAGGGAACAGACTGTAATTTCTATGGTAAAAGTTTTAAACCCCAAAGATGAAATAGTGACATGTGGCAGTCCGTACAACTTCGCTATGCTGAACAGTCCTGAAACAAGTCACCTTAGGAAAACACTCATAAGTCTCAATTGGTGAATCCAATTCTGCTACAACCTGCGGAGTTGGAAAGAGGACAGAAAAGGATACCTCAATGCAAAGTTTCAGACACATAGGAGAATTAATTTCGAAGATACCGCAGAAACAATATTAGGCATTTCTGCAATAGAAATTGGCAAACTAGGGCTACCTGTTCCGGGAGTTTCCCTCCACTATTTTCAGAAAAGGAGTACATTGGAAAGCTTGCCTTGAAGAGGTCTATATTTCTATCCAATCAGATCTGAAATATTTCAAGTTTTGAAAATTAGGGTTTCTCTGACAAACCCTAGATCAGCCATCTCTGGAACCAGGATGGACACCTCAAATTGGTAAGATCTAATCTTTTTCTATTTATAGTTGAGGTTCTCATTTCAAGATGACTAATCACACCAGATTGATGACAAGCTTGTTGAGGCTGAAAACTTCCAAGCATGAAGTATAATATCTCACTAGTTCTTGAAGGAAATGAATTGGACACCTACATAAGTAGAGGGGTTCCAGTTCCAGAGGGAGATGAGGCTAAAAGGCTTACACAAGAAGAACTTAGTCAAGGCCAAGAAGATCATTGCTAATTCAATCATGGATCACCTTTTACCACAAGTGTCTTCCCTAAAGACACTGAAAGAGATGTTTGATTCCTTGACCAAGATATTTGAAGGGAGGAACATAAATCAGAAGATGACTTTGAGAAAATAGTTAAAGAATGTGAAGATCTAGAATGCATATACCATACATTCATACTTTACAAGGATCTCTCAAATCAAAGAACAACTTGAAGTGGTAGAAGAAGAAGTGGAGAATGCAGAAGTTGTGATAACCACCTTGAATGGCCTCCCAGGATCATGGGATTCATTCATTCAAGGAATGTGTGCTAGAAGGAAGTGATTACTTTCAGCAAACTCTGGGAATAGCACACACAAGAAGAAGCTCGACTCATAATAAGAGAAAAGAAGATGGGAGAAACTGAAGATCAAGATTTCACGATTCAAAGAAGATACCTCAAGCGATGAGGAATATGAAGAACTCAATTCTTGAAGAGCCTCTTATCCATTTTGCGTATTTGGATAAGAAATGATGTTGTTATGAATGAAGAAGATGGTGACGATGAAAGAAGGAGTCTACCCACAAAACAAATAAAGATAAGTATCCAATTTTCATTTCATGATATTGTTTTGTTATGCACTTGTTTATATTCAGATTGATGTGTTATGCATGATAGAATGTTTGCATTAATGACAGTATACTACTAATATGCATGTGATGGGTAAGTAGCTCATGGTGTTATACAACTGTCCATTTCTACTTATCTAGAATGAAACCTCTTTGCTGACATATTGGATTAGTGCACAGTCTCAATGTTGTCCTGGTAGAGATGGAAGGCATCTAGAAAGTTTTTGTGAGATATGGATAAATGTTGTATTGGCTAAAATAGTTGCATGATTATATATTTATGCATAACAATTTACCATTATGAATATGCATTATGAAATGTTTCTAATCATTCAACTAGTGCATTTGACTTGTAGGAAAGATCACATACAATCGCCTACAAGAAAAGAAGGACGAGACTTGTTCCGAAGAACAAGTGACGACCAGTTCAAGAAGAATGATGTTTAGGATGTGATATCAAAGACCTAAAGGGAAGTCTATAGTATCTTCCATATGGATCTACAAGATCCACCATGTAGTAGATGACAACATAGTGGGATACAAGGCAGGATTCGTAGCATGAGGCTTCTCACAAAAAGAAGGCATAAACTATGAAGAGACATTTGCATCCAGTGGGAGTTCAGGAACATGACAGGCAGACTCATGTGTGCAAATTAAAGAAGACCTTTTACGAGCTCAGAAGACACCCATGGGATAACACATACATGAGGAGCTTGATGAAGATCTTAACCTTTGCTACAAGGTTGAAGATGAAATCCTATAGGGGATGACAAGCTCACATATGGGTGCAAGAAGAACATTTTCAAGATAGAGGATATTGGTATCTAGTGACCCTATATGGATACATAGAATATTAGTAGTAGAGGAAGCTACTTGTCACTCCGGTACAGAATGTTTCAGTGCATAGAGTACGAGAGGAAGAGGGAGAAGAATGCTCCACTTCAGAGGGAGTGACTGCAGAAGATACGAACATTCGACATGGTATGACAGGATGGACAGATTACTGATGACTCTAGGATTTACCTTTGCTTCAAGGTTGAAGGCGGAAGACCAGTGATGCTCCTGTTATATGTCGATAACTTGTTCCTGATAGGAAAAGAGGGACTCGTTAGCAATGCAAGAAGGATACTTGCTGTCGAGTTCAAGATGAAGAACTTGGTGATGATGCATTACTTTCTAGGCATGGAGGTGTGGCAAAATGCAAATGGAATCTCCCTGGCACAAGGGAAGTATGTAGTATATATCCTAAAGTGGTTCAGGATGACAAACTGCAAGGCCATGACCACACCTATGGAATCAAACCTAAAGCTATTGAGTGTTGCTTCATTAGATACGTTGATTCCATGATGTATCATCAGATGATTTGTTCCTTGATGTACCTGACAAATACAAAACCAGATATTTGCTTTGTTGTGAACACATTGAGACATGTTCACATGATGGTTGCAAATCATGCAGTGAGGTACCTAAAGGGTATAGTTGAGTATGGGATCAAGTATGATATGAATCTGACGATTAACCTAGAGGGTTATGTGGATTTGGATTGGGCAGGCAGTGCCATTGATAGGAAGAGCACTTGTTGGTGCAGCAGGAAGTAGTCCTGCGTGGCACTAAGTACAACCGAGGAAAAATATGTTTCCACTTGATATTTGGGAGTTAGTATGTTTCTTTTGAAAACTACTATTTTATTTGGTTGATCTGACTTGCATTTTTGTATGATGCAGAGGGGAGCAGTGAAGCTCCAGTATGTGGTCCAGATAGAGATCTCTCAAAAGAGGGAGTTCTAACATATCCGGTGAGATAGGTTGTCTGAGCACAAATCATGGTGAAGCTCGTAGGTTTTGCAAACGTAATCGGTCCGATAGGTTGTCCTCATATGTAATCGGTCCTAGCAAAGCTCGCAGGTTATCCTTGGACGTAATCAGCCCCGATATGATTCTACACTAGAAATGGCCATAGTGAAGTTTGAGTACTTCAGGGAGAAGCTTGGTGTTCTCCAGATCGAGGTTCCTTCCAAAGGGAATTGATATGTCTGTTGGCCTTTCTAACATGCTAGAAGCCTGAGCTTCACATGGTCAGATGTAAGTGTAGAGATGCTTTGAAGTGATTGTGGGTTGTGTTACCACATGATCAATATAGAGATATTCTGATGTGATTATGGGATGTGATCCCACATGATCAGTGCAGAGCCATTCTAATGTTATTGAGGGATTTGTTCCCACATGATCAAATATAAGTGTATATATATTCTGATGTGAGTGTGGGATGTGTTCCCACATGATCAGTGTAGAGACATTCTGATGTGATTGCAGGATGTGTTCCCACATGATCAGATGTAAGTGAAGATCCTTTCTAACAAGATGAGTTCGGATGTAAGTGCAATGCCTTTATGACAAGATGAGGTCGGATGTAAGTGCAGAGCATTTCTAACAAGATGAGGTTGGATGTAAGTGTAGTTCCTTTCTGACAATATGAGGTCGGATGTAAGTGCAAATCCTTTTTGACAAGATGAGTTCGGATGTAAGTGCAGCGCCTTTCTGACAAGATGAGGTTGGATGTAAGTGCAGAGCCTTTCTGACAAGATGAGGTTGGATGTGAGTGTTGGGCCTTTCTGACATGGGTTTTGGATGTTTTCTTCCCATGGCCAGATGTGACTGTTGGGCGTTCCTTTCTGACATGGTTCTTGGATGTGTTCCTCCCATGGTCAGATATAAGTGTTGGGCAGGGCTTTCTGACATGGTTCATTCCATGGTCAAATATAAGCGCTAAATACATTGAAGAGCTACCTGGAGGCTAGGCCTACAACCAGCATGAAAAAGGGTTGGCTCTATAGAACTTCCTATGATGAGAAGAATGAAGAGATAGTACCATTTGATTGAGATAGCGGAAGCAATGATGTTGATGATGATCTAGTGATGATCCATCTTTGATGATGATCCAGATCAAGTGATGATCTAGTGACAATCCAGATCAAGTGATGATCTAGTAATGCTCCAGATCAAGTGATGATCCAAACTTGATGATGATCCAGTGATGATCCAGACTTGATGAAGATGACTTGACGATGAAGATGACTTGAAGGTGAAGATGACTTGAATATGAAGATGAATTGAAGATGAAGATGAATTAATGATGATCCAGATGATACAGAGAAGAATACTTGTGCTGATAAATTGTGTCGAGAGAATACCTTCATAGTTAAGAGGGAGTGCTGATGTATTTGTAACTACGGAATGTATTCACTTGTATATCTTATGTATTGTACATGGATCTTTGTTTTGGGAAGTATCTGTAATGTAATTGAGTCATGTCATGCCCCAATGTTTCGATCAGGAGATTCAATGATGTAAACAAGTCATATAAAGTCATTGAGGTTAACCCTCCATTGTAAGTCGATGGAATAGTCCCAAAAATTGAGTTAAGGTTAACCCTCCTTATTGATTGGAGGGAAAAGTCCCAACAATTGTGGGCCACTAGGGTTATTAGACTCTCATAGAGATGTCGGCCCTAGTAAGTAATTGTTAAGTGGGGGTGACTTGTTGGAGTGGACTTTAAGTGAATGAAAGAATATAAATAGAGAGTGAGCCTCTCTATTTATCACACACACACTCACTCACTAGGGCGCATGAGTGAGAGAGGAGAAGCTCTCTCAAGTGAAAGAGAGAGAATAGTTGTGGAAATCATCTTTTCTGTCTTTGGGTTTTACTACTGCCATTGGTCCTCATTCTATCTCTGAGGAAGTTGTGGGGTTTTCTCCTTTATGGTTTCCCTGAGGAAAATTCTTTGTGTTTCTTATCTCTTGTGATTTTTGTTGTGCATGTTA
Source organism: Pseudotsuga menziesii (assembly GCA_001517045.1). Classification (NCBI taxonomy): domain Eukaryota; kingdom Viridiplantae; phylum Streptophyta; class Pinopsida; order Pinales; family Pinaceae; genus Pseudotsuga; species Pseudotsuga menziesii. The sequence goes on along the minus strand of LPNX010683253.1, from coordinate 163,486 downwards.
TTCTCTCAGATAAGATCCTAGATCATATTGCTTAAATGATAAAAATATAACAATTGGAAATCGGCCAACAATAGAGGGTTCATTCCAGTGGTTAGTGTATCAAATCTTCACATGCGCAATCATCAAGTAGCATAATGACAACACGATCCATCATGTGGGTCACCAATCCAAGTTATTATGTTGAGGTGCCAACTAAACCTCCCCTTTTTGTTGTGATTTCATGATACTTATGGCAGAGGTGACCATCGAATTTTCTTAGTATTTGTGGATCTAATAATTGACAATTGTCATATCAATGGGATTTCTAAATAACTATGCCAATGCCACATTGTTTTTAGTTTGACAATTTCCTCGTCATGCTCTCTATGACATAAATTTATTCTCATCATCCTTCCTCGTCATCATCATTTTTTTTATGCAAACTACTCGTAGTTATCAAAATAAGGCTTCAATCGGCTCCCATTTATGGTCCCTTTTACTTCTGCACCATCTAGTTTCTCTAGTTTTACTACTCCTTCCTCAATGATTTCCTTAACAACATATGTTCCTAACCAATGTGCTTTTAACTTTCCTGGATTCTTGAAAATTTTACTATCATACATAAGAACAAGTTCTCCAAATTAAAAATGCTTGTTCTTAATGTGTCTATCATGCCATACCTTCTGCCTTCGCTTTTCTACGTTCTAGTGAAATCCTGCAATGAAGCGTTCTTCTTCCAAATGGATTAGTTGAAGCAATCTTTCTTCTACAGCCTCAACATATGTCATTTCTATGAGATCCGCCTCTCTTAAGCTTGGTACAATATATTCCATAGGCATGACAACTTCTTGTCCATACACTAGCTTAAATGGTATCTTACATGTTAATTTTTTTCATGTTGTGCGATATGCCCATAGTACTACATAAATCTTTTGATCCTAGTCATCCCTTTGCACATTGTAGACTTTTGTTAGTGCATTTTCCAAAATCTTGTTAAATGCTTTGACCACTCCATTTGCTTGTGGGTGATAAGGAGATGTTATTCTATGTTGTATCTAAAATTCATCGGTTATTTATTCAATGAATTGATTAACCAAATGCGTACCTTGATCGCTAATCAATATCTTTGGGCATATGAACCTTGTTACAACATTTTCAAATAATAACTTCAACATTGTTGTAGTTGTACAATCCTTTACTAGTGCATCTTCCTCCCATCTAGTTAGGTATTCATTCGCAATGATAGTATACCTTTCTCTTGTGTGCTTCCCTGGTGGACTAATAGCTCCCATGAAGTCAACATCCCATTTAACAAATGCATGTAATGTTATTTGTGGTACTAATGGAATTTCATCTCTTCAAGATGGATTTCTCCTTCTTTGATAGGCATCACAACTGCGAAAATAATCCCGAGAGTCTATGTGCATAGTAGGTCACCATATCCCTTCCTGTAATATATTATGCATGGTCACTTTTCCAACATAGTGTCCTCCTATGAAACCGGCATGTGCTTTTCTTAAAATCATAGGTCGCTCATGTTCCAAAACACAACGTTGAAGTATATCATCAGGGCCCAGTTTATACAAGTGGCCAGCAATCAATTGTAAATTGGCAGCTTGCGTTATTAACTATTTCTTCTATGCTGTTGTAAATTCAGCTAGCACAAAACTCGTAGTCAATAACTGTATGATATCTTCATATTGATCATCAAAGACGGATATCACAAATAGTTGTGCATCAAGAATATTATCTTCCAGGCTAGTAGGCTCTTCTGCACTTTTAATTATTTATAGGTCGTATGGTCCCAAGTTCAATCGGCATGGTTTGACAATTATCTCAAGTTCAAATTCCTGGAAGAGGAGAAGCCATCGGGAGATCATTTCCCCAAAAATTGGCTTATTGACCAAATATTTCAGTGTAGAATGGTTAGTATACATTTTGAAATGTCCACCCATCAAGTAATGTCTAAATTTTTGGAGTGCATAAAAAATTGCTAGTCCTTCCCTCTCTGTTGTGGTGTAATTTTTCTCTACATTCGGTAACTTCCTACTAGAAAAATCAATGGGGTGATCAATCGCTCCTTCCCTAGGTTGTGTCAATACCACGATGAGCGCAACCGATGATGCATCGGCATGAGCATGAAATTATTTTTTCTAGTATGGGTGCAACAACCATCTTGCTTTTCAACTTGTCTAGAATCTCCTGACATTCATTTTTCCAATGAAATTCAGTGTCTTTTTTCAGCAATCTCTCCATTGGGGTAGTCACCTCTACATATCCTTTGATGAACTTTATGTAGTATCCCGTACATCCTAATGTTGCTCATAACTATTTAACTATGGTAGGTGGTGGTAAATCGAGGATGATGGAAATTTTGGCTGGATCAACCAAAATTCCATCATGATAGACCACATTTCCTAATAGAGCTCCAAAGGTGCACAAAAAATACACTTTCTTAAATTGAGAACAATTTGATACTAGTGACATCATTCCAACATCATTCTCATACTTTCTATGTGATATTTTATAATACCAAATATTGTCCAGTTGTCAAAGCAAACTTCAAGAAATTTGTGTATAAAATATTTAAATGCAGCAACTACAATTCTAGAAAAGATTGCAAGTGCCTTCTTGAGTCCAAATGGCGTTACTGTGTATTGGTAGCATTCCCACTCCGTCGCAAAGGTATTCTTGTATCGATCCTCTTTTGCAATTCTTATATGATGGTATCCTGAGAATCCATCAGTGAATGAATACATTTCTTGTCCTCCGACATTCTCCAATACTTCACTTATGAATGGGGTCAAAAAAGGATCATGCAAGCAGGCATCATTTAATTTCCTAAGATCAACACAAATTCTCACTTCCCCTGAAGTTTTCTTGTCTTTTACTACAATCGGGTTGATCCATTCTGATCCTTCAACTGGTTCTATTACACCTGCCTCTAGCATTCGATCAAATTTGGCTTTCACTTTCTCTTTGTAATGTGGGTTTAATCTATACGGTCATTGTTTGACTGGTTTTGCATCGGGCCTCAAGGATATATTCATTTCACCAAGGTCCCAAACTATACCTTTATTTTCGGAAAAATTTGTAGGGAATAGAACTTGAAATTCATGAAGTAAATCAATGATCTTTCGCACGGTCTCATCATCCCAATAATCTCCAATATTAGCGAATTTTGGTTTTTCAACCGAACCAATATTTACTTTCTTAATCTTAAGTGGTTTAAAAAATTGGTCAGTGGATATAGAAACTCCTTGCACTGCACACATACCTTATGACTCAATTATATTTATATCAAGTGGGTCATCATCATCTTGTTCTCCCGTAATATTGTAGAACTCCATCCAGTTGTGTACTCTCATGGTGCATTGATGGAAATTAGTGTCTAGTACCGGGATTTCTTCAAATATATTTTCCTTTACTATTTGTAACGCAACATCGACTATTGGGTGTTCACTTGTGAACTCAAATGTCTGGGTGAATATTACAGCTAATCTTTCTCATTCGAAAATTGCTCGCCGCAACTCTATTTATGTGTACCATTGTCTTGGTACCATTTCTGAAGTGTGGATGAATCGATGAACCCATTATTGTCGCGGATATTCTTGCCATTTCTTGTGACAGTGCTCAATATGTTCCATAGGATCTGTCAGCCCCATATAATTCTAATCAGGGAAACTAATATCTTCCCTAATTCTGAATCCATTAATATTCTATGATGTGTCCATTCAAAGATAGACTATTTGTCTATGCCCCACCATCTAGCGGGCGTAGCTTTTAGCACATAGTCCAAAGTGCACAATTGTTGTGATTCTATGAATTTTTCTACAAATTCTTCCAGAAAATCTGCAAGGTTAGGTAATCCTTCATATGTAGGAAGCATGCTTGCTTCAGGTCCTACCCTTTGGACATCTCTTGTAATTCTTGCACATCTTATCATGGAGACTTCATGTAGCATGTTCTACCAATTTTCCATGGCATCGCTTGATTTGGACGTGCACGAACTTACACTATGCCAACTCAATTTCCTGTCATCTATTGGATTTATATAATCTTCTTTTGAAGCCATAATATTATACAATTGATCTAGGTAATTTCCTTTCCCTTCACTATGTACGGTCTCAACATATCTCTATCCTTCAAGCGGATCAATTGGCGCAACCACTCTTATTTCATAATCTTCAAATGATAAGATTCTTTTTCTTGAAGTTTATAATGGTTTGGTTGTCTATTTACCAATCAATTCCTAGGAGTGTAGGATATGGATTTGTGTCATTGACAATGTCAATAACTTCAAATTCGACATATTTTCTTAAGCTTTCGACTTCTACAGGCACTTGACTTAGTCTACCAATTGGTAGAACCTTCATCTAATTCCCTAGCCTTAGTTGAATGGGAGGCCAGCCCAGTCGCGGCTTACTCATGATCTCCCATGTTTGTCTTGTCAATATGTTGACATCCAATCCCAAATCTAATATGCCATATAATCCATATCATAGTCTCCTATCTATGTAGTCATTCGCAGTTCTCGGCTTGTCTTCAATCTTTTCCCAATATGACTAACTCTTTTTTCAAGTCGCAGGTCATCTGGGTTTTCTTCTATTAGTGTTGTCAATTCCGCGACAACATATTTATCATTTATTAGTGCTAAACATTTTTTCAAAAATTCTTTAAGATTACTAACCTTTTTCATTAGTGGCCTCCAGATTAGTTGTTCAAATCGTTTGGGCATGGTCTTGACTTGTCCATATTTCAACGGATGATTAGCATCAATGAATTATTGTCGTACCTCCAAGAATAATTCTTTCTCCTGTTGGACATCTAGCAGAGCTTTCTTTTGTGCCGTGGGTCTCACCTATGGTTGTCCTTGCTATGTATTTTGGTATACACATGTTGCAACACCTCCTCTTGTAACTATAGCAATGTGAGGTTCTCTTGGTTCGGAAGAAATCATCTGAATGTTTTGATTCGGATTTGGATTCTGATTCTGCATCGAGTTGGGATTTACGACAGTTCTAGCCTACCATTTTTCAATTAGTTGCGGACACTGTTTGACAGTGTGATCAAATTATTTACAATATGTACAAGTTTTCGCAGTACTTTGACAGTCTTGGGAAAAATGTCCTGGCTTCCCACAATTATAACATCTGACTTGGCCTCTTCCCTGACCAAATATTCCTCCTTGTTGTTGTCCTTGACCTCTAAAGTTTCCACCCCCCCTTTGCGGAGGGTATTTTTGTTGTTGAGGATACTAATTATGTTGGTATTGCAACTAAGGGTATTGTGGTTTTCTATATTGCATAGGATGATACTGAAGTTGCACTCGTTCATATTGCATTTGCTCATCATTTTTCATTAATTAGGTATCCATTGTGTTTTCTTGCAGTAGCTGAAATGCTCTGCAGTATTTTTCATCATGACCTACTGATATACAAAATTTACAATATAGACTAGCTAGTGTTCTTACAATCTTCTATAAGTACAGACATTCTTCGGACTTATGGCCACTAGTCTGGCATTCCTCAAGTGTTCAACAGGTTCTATACACCTACTGCGACATTGTTCATGAGCGCTAGGCAATTGTATTTATGTTGTCCCCATATTATGCATCTTGTACACCATAGTTCTTCTTGAACTTCATTTCCTCTCTTAATATCCTTGAGTTGCATTGTAAGGTTGGCCAGTTGCAACTGAATTTGCATCATTCCCGAGCTAGTATCTCCAACTGGTGAGGCTTCTAATTTCATTTCTATTTCCAGAGCCTCTATCTGCAACACAATATTTTGTTGCATCAATGGGGTTTGGATATGTGGTAACAAGGCAGCAATAAACAATTCCTTGTGGTGCACATTCAACATTTGGAACATCACTTTGGCCATCAATGTATTAAATCTTTGGTCAAAGTCCCAAACAGATTATGTTGGTAACTGCTTAATCTCTTTTATTTCGGTGATGCATTGTGATTCAGACTTTGGATTTCTGAATTCATCTATCAAACCCACTCGAATCTCATTGAGTTTTTTTTGGAAAAATCCTACTGGTGCTATGGAAAATTCCATATACCATTCCAGTGCATGACCTCGCAGAGTCATGATCATTGTGCTTTCTTAATATTCTCATCTTGGATATGTCGTACATTCCAGACAGCTTCACAAAGGAACCAATGTTGTTATGGGTCTTCCAACCCATTTCCATTGAATATTGGTAATTTAATGTCATCTCTAGCCATTGTATTTGTTGTTGGTAAAGTCGAAACAAAATTTTAACCAGTCAGACTTCCTTGTTCGTTATTTACAGCATTAGTATTACTCGTATTTACATAACTACTTGGAGATAAGTCTCTCGATCTTACCTCCGGTGAAGTATGCAGTGTTGCAGATGAGTAATAACCATGTTCTCATTTTGGTGCTTCAGTTGATTCTTCTTACTCTTTGTCTCCTTTAGAGATCGGCTGATATTCCTCTTCTTCGTCACAATACCCTTCTTCCAAGTATGATGCAATATCGTAGCCTTCTTCTTCTTTGTTTGTGTTGCAACTCCCTCTTCCTAACAAAGTTTTTCTTTGCTTGTCAAACCTGAATCTTCTTCTACTTCTTAAAAAGCATGAGTCTATTTCATTTCCACAATCTCCTGGGAGCATCTCACTTTAGGGTTCTCCTGAGACATAGCCACTCTATTTCTCTATAGTCTTGTTACATTCGTAGAATTCCTTTTTCACATACAAGCATTTTTATGCATGTCGTTAAAGATGACATATATCTACTGCATGGACCTTGAAAAAAATTTCACTCTGCCTCATTGTATGAGGATATTGTGTCAACAACAAACTCAGTAATATATCCCTCTAAGATACTATCTATCCAAAAAATGTTAACACAAAAAAAATTTC
>LPNX010683253.1:120885-146482 GCA_001517045.1 Pseudotsuga menziesii | reverse complement strand
GTCAGGCCTTGGCCTTGAGCTCGACACTAAGAATTCATACTAGCATATTTACATCGTTTACAAAATTTTGATTAAATACATTCCAAGTCAAAATTGGGGTATTACAGGCATGCTTAAGGGACTGAAAAGAATAGAAATGATGAATTCCTATGTTGTACAGAGCAAGTTATGAGTGGAAAGATTAGTGCTAATTGAAAGAACCAATAGTTATTTGATTGGTTGGTATCTTAAAAGTTTTTAGTGAAAATTAGAGGAGTTTGGGAAACCTTGAGAATATTTGTCACCCTGTTGGTCTCATATCCTAGTGCAAGGGTGGCATTCTATAATGGAGTAGCCTATGGTTGGGATAAATCAGACACCTTATAGTTAGTTTCCTTGGAGCTTCATTTAGGATAATAATAGTGTGATTTCTTGGTATCCTTTGTTATGAATTCAATATTATATGATAAATAAGATAATTCATTTTTTTTATGAGGAATTCCTATGAAAACATTACATATGATGATTAGCAAGTGATTATTGTGTATTGAAACCTACAAGATTCTAACTATTTTACAAAATAATTATGTAGGGAAAGGCTTCCCTATCCATTTATGATTCATATACCATTTATGATTCATATACGAAAGTTATAGTTGCTATGGAACTCTAAGGAGTTTTAAGAGATCAATTTTTTTTCTGATTTTTTAAAACTATAAGTCTTGGAATTATTTACATGATTGGAATGGATTCCTATATTAATAAACCTCACCTTGCTTAGCCCTAGTTAATGGTTTAAAGTTGAAAAATCATGTCTCTTTAAAAAGACAAAATTCTTGAGTTTTGGGCATTTCAAGAAAGTGCAGACTACCCTCTAACCTTTATATCACAATATACGAGATGGGAAGGTCTGATGTTTGGTATATAGGAACTATACATATATGTTGAAATGCTCACAAAAATAGAAAATAACTAGTTTATCATTTAGGAGATATTAATTTTCCTGTAGGGGCCTTGTTCTTGGGTTTTTTGGAAATTTCGATAGATATACATGATTTGCATGAAGGAAATAAGTGTATACCATACTATACACACTTTTTTACTTCCAAATACATGCATATACTTCCTATAGTGGCCTAAATGATCTCTCATTGGTGAAATTTGGGGTTTAGAAAGATGTAATGAAGAGTACTAGCATGGTGTTACGCCTAAAGAAGGTTGTGATGCGCCTATTTGATGATTTTATGATGTCAAATTATGATATAAATAATATCATTTTGATTATTTCGTTATCCGCCTTGAAAAAGGTTGGTGCAAATCCCCTTACCCTCTAAACACATAAGAATGCATTGCATTATGTATGGTGTAAATGTTGTGGGTTATTTCAAGGAGTGTTTTGAATTATGTACTTTTGTCAAATGATGAGTTATTCCACGTTTTTTATTCAAATATTATTGGTACATATCTTTAGGGTTTTAAAATTCTTATAAGTGTACATGCATAACCTTGAAGGAAGAGGCATGTGTCTTAAAGGAACATTCTCAAATGAAGCCATAACATTAAAGAGTGATGAATCATTCTTTTAGACAAGGTATAAAGTGTTTCATGCATGAAACTAAGGCCATTCACATTAACGCATTAAATATATCCTCTTGAGGATGAATAAAAACTTGCTTTGGGGATATGATATGTGACTATCAAGTTGAAACAATGAAAATTAGAATGTGAATTAATTATTCATTCTACGGTGAATGGAATGGATTATGCCATTTGTACTCGTTAGACATTATAATTATAAAAATATATGTTATGAAGTGCTTTATCACTTGGCTTGCATGATAAACTCAAATCTATGTTGTATTGTGTTGTTTAGAGAAATGTTTATCTAGGCCTCACTTTCAAAGATTGAAATTTTGATTCGTGTTGATTTATATGAAGTTAAACATTGTCATAGTAATTAAAAGAAAGGAATTATATTATTGGAAACAGTGTTGCATTATAAAAACTAAATTTATATACCACTTCTATTAGTGCACATTTATACCAACAAACCCTAATTTGTTGATTTGTATAAAGGGGCATTACAAATTGTATCAAAATTATTGGTTATAACATTGGGGATATATGGGATCAATGAAAATGAATGATAATGTTACGGTACTATGTTAAAATAACAAACAAGTCATATCTGATACAAAGAGACTAATTATTTTCTCCATACTCAAAATTGTATAGGATTGTTTTTCTTAGAAAGAACGGTTAGAGTTGTATTAATCGCTTTCTGGTTAACTAGAATCTGTAGCATACAAAATTAAAGAGGGTTGATGACCTCTAACAGTACTGTCAACCTTCTTATGAATTATGAATATCTTGGGAGATAAATCCCACTTACTTCTAGATCTTTTTCGAGAAAAAAGAAAAAAATTGCTTACAAGAGTAAACTCTCACGAACTGTGAGTAGAGAAGAGTGCAAAAGAAAAACATTAATTAGAAGGGGAGGTAAAATGCCCCTTAATGAAACAGTCCAACCGCTTCTGAGATCCCAAAAAAATGTTTGAGGCCGCTTCCTTTTCCCTACGTTCTTTGTTGGTATTTTTCCCTCTGGTGAGGGGAGGAGAAGGGGCTAAGAAGTCTTTAGAATCGGAGCTTCCCTCTAACCCAGAGGAAGGGACTAAGGAAGTCAGTCCTACTTGGGCTGAAGTCTTGTGATTTAGCGTCCAAGAATCTGTCTTAGATCTTGACAGAGCAAGGCTTGGAGAAGCTTATTTCACGGATGGGGCAGCGGAAACTGTCACCAAGGGGCCAGAAGGACCTAGGGGGGTCTCTCCATACATTGGGTCTTTTGGTGCTTCATATTCTTGAGCTTCAACTTCTTGAGAAACTTCAAAGTTTTTTTTTGTTTTCCAATGGAGGAGAGAATGTTGCGGGAGGAGGAGGAGGCTCTTGAGGAGGATCATTTTGCTATGCAGGCTCCTTTCACTGGGGATTTCAGCATCAATTGACCATTTGGAACTCTGCTTTTTTAGGTGCAGTGGGAATTGTTGATTTCTGAGATTTGGAAAGCTTAGGGAAGCTGTTGGCAAAGTGACCATAAACATGGAAAGAGTTGCATTTGAATGGAATATTCTCGTAATCCAGTTATTGGATGTGGCTCCATTCTCCTAAAGTAAGCTTTAGGGCCTCCAAAATCCATTTTTTGAGATTTACCTCTATGTAAATGCGGGCACATTTAAACTAACCCCCTTTTGGATCCGCACTATCACGGTAGTGCCCTAGCTTATTACCGATGTCTGGAAGAGAGATTTTTCCCCAAAGATGAAGTGGGAGATGAGTTAGTCTTACCTAGACTGGAGAGGTTGTAATATCTGCTTTTGGGTTAAAACCCAAAGTCCAAGGGGCTAAAAACAACCCTCTCAAGCCCATGAGGAAGGGACCCGATCAAAAAACTAAATCTCGTTCTTCTTTTTTCAGAAACAGAAAAACAAAATAAACCCTACCAACTGCAAAGAGAGAAACCTGTCCTTGCAAAATAGGGTTCCAATGTTGTGCAATCCAAAGCTCTATGACCTTAGGGATGGGCCACAACCATGTAAAATTGCTGACGAGGGATTTCTCTGAGAGAATGAGTGCTTTTTGGCATGAATCCAAAGGAGAGAGTTCCAGAGAGGGGATCTCATCAATATTTTTTAGGAACTTGGAGGAAGGAAAAGACTGTAACACCCCGGTTTTGACCCCGTTTGCATGATGCATATAATGTAATTAATCGTGGTAAGGAGCTAAAGGCAAAATCCCCACCATCGAATAAGTTGTGTATGTTTCGGCAATGGGGATAGTTGCCGATGGTATATCATGCTATTTGGCACATTATAGTTTGGCATCATGTAAATACGCACATCAATTAATAATAAACCCACAACCAGCTACGGCAGTACAATGTTAAAATGAAAAGGGCATGATTCCAAAGGATAAGGGTGTGGGGGATGTCAAACCTTGGTCTATGGGGGGGGGAAGCCATGTGTCATCTTCCCTTGTCTCATCCACCACCATTAAAATCTCTGTTGAGTAGTTGAGGTAGTTATTGCTGAGTAGTGGTGGCTGTGGCAGGACTGTCAGTCCTTTCCCACGTGCCCACTCCACCAGCAGACTCTCCTCTTCATGTTCCGTGGGGTAGAAGAAACACTCACTCCACTCTCCCTCGATTCCAACCTCCGCAAGATTTAGTTTGTTCGTTCCTCACGACTGTATGTTCATCCGTGCACATAGGTGGAGCTGTTCATCCTCACGCAGGGATCATTGTCTGTCCACTCTCACGCAGGGACGGTCGCTCCCTTCTCCTCACGCACAGGAATTCTGCGTTGGTTTTTCCTCACGCAGGGAGCAGGAGAAATCGTGGCCGTTACTCAGGATTTTCGAGTGTAGGATCCATTTCACGCTTAGGGTTGTGTGCCTATGTGTTCCATACCGGTTTTGGTGGTATGTGTATGTCCCCCTACCAATTGTGGTCTGCGTTTGTGTTTCCCCTTGTCAATGCTAGGAGCTCATTCTCTCTCTCATTGGCAGCATGTGTAATGCTGCCATGGTTTCATTGTGCATTCGAGGCTGTTATCTTCCCGCTGGGTTTTCTTCCGCATCTGTCAGTTAAATTTTGCCCAGTCCACGCTGGGAGTTCGGTTCTTATCCATTGCAAACTATGGATTGTTGCCATCATTCATTATGGGGTTGTGGCTGTTGATGTACCCTAGTTTTGGGTTGCTGTTGAGTTGTTTTGGCCACACCAGGGCCAAGAACAACTCTGAGTTGTCTTGTGGCTTGAGTTGTGTTTCACCTCTTGTTGGGGTTGTCATTCGGTTGTCTTTGCCATCTTCACAGAGCTGTGAGTGGATTGTTTTGCTGCAGTATGCAGTGGTTGGTCTTCAGACTGTTGGGAGTGGGATTAGAGGCTGGGTATTCTTGAGAAAACTGGTGTGGAGACCACCAGTTTAGCATTAGCCTTTCCTAGCTCCTTGATGACCTGGTAAATCCCTACTGTGTGGGTTTGGCTGATTAGAAAACCTTGGCTATGTGTAATCCTGCATTGACCCTTATTCCTTGAGGAATCATGCCCAACTCGGGGGTGGTAGTGTTGCTGAGAGATTGATGAGCACACTGGCCTATGGTTGGGTGGAACGTTGCAGCGACGTAGCTGGTTGCGGGGCAAGTTCTTCATTAAAAGATAAGTACTCTTGATTGTTTCATCTCTGCAATTATATCTATTGTTTCATGAATCATGATGAACATGTTGAATGCTGAAAGGTATATGTGTTGCTTCCGCTGAATCTTGAGTGACTGTGTATCCTTGTATGTTTTATGCATTTGGTTATGCATTATGTATTATGTTTAAGTTTTCTTTAATATCAGCATTTATCCTTGTTCCTGTTCATGGGACTGCCTGCCCATTTTGTTTCTGGTGTTAGTCACGTCCTCTTTGCCGGTCGGAGGGTTGGGGACGTGACAAAGACGCAGCCCAATGAGAGGCATCTTGAACTAGGGAATTAAAGGCCTGAAGCTGGTCTTGAATCTCCAAAATCTCCATAACCAAAGAATCCATGGAAGAACCACAGGGAACAACCAGCAATCGCGGAAAACTACACGACAAACACTCTGCAGAAGCTCGTGGAAGGAAACCAGAGGGCAACAGCCTAATCCAGGGGCAGGAGGAACCTTCGTGTAGCAGGCCAAGGATGGCGGCTAGGGAAAACCTAGCTACGCTTTAGAGCGGATTCTTCCGAGCGTCGTCGATCTGTCTTAATGACTCCTTCATCAAAATTGTATAGGGTTGTTGTGTTGATTTGTTTGATGAATTAGAGAATGATTTGTGATCGTTGTGAAGATTCCTAAATGTTGATCTAAGTGTTTTGATCATAAATTCGTATTACCATCAAGAATTATTGATGTGCACCCTTTAGAATCTCTAACATGTTTAAATGTTATGCATTATGCTTGTTTATTTTAGTGGCTTGTTGTCTAGTTGAATGGACACCTAGAAGCATAAGAACCCTATTAATTGATTATTCGTATCCTTATTTAGTGTATATGGTGTTTAATGGATGGTTTTAAAGTAACTAAACTTTTCCTTCAAACATCCTTCATTAAATTTAATATACCTTTCACCTATGGTCTTGTAGATGACGGCTAAAATGAAATTATCTTATGGATGTTATAAAAGAGTTTAATCGGTGTTATAATAGTCATCTTATGTGGTATATTGGTATTCCTTATGAGACTTATAGGTAACACCCTTGAGGTTCATGTATGAATTTGAATGAGTAAATCTCTTATGCATTTGAATGAGTAGTTCTATTATGCTAATGTTTATATAGAGTGAAGTTAGTACTCACAAAGAAGACTATATATGGATATTAACTTGAGTGCATGGATGGTGATAACTGGGAAACAACAAATTGCATTTTATATGTTTTTGGTAATTCCATTCTTTCCTAGTAGTCTTCATCTTAGAAGATATGTTATGTTGTACTTTGAATGCTAGTTTTGAGTGGGATGTATTCCACTCTTCGGAATGGGCCAACATGAAATACTCATATAGAAAGTGTGCAAGACTATTAAGTATGAAATAAAATAAGGTATGTTTTCTCTTGTCATTAAATGTCATATTAAAGAGAGAAGCATGCTTTAATTGTTCCTTTGATTTGAATGATTGTGAGTTTTCATACAACAAGCTAAATTTAAGTCTAAGTTGAAGTTGTATGAAATACTCATATAGAAAGTGTGCAAGACTATTAAGTATGAAATGAAATAAGGTATGTTTTCTCTTATCATTAAATGTCATATTAAAGAGAGAAACATGCTTTAATTGTGCCTTTGAAACTTCCCATTTGAATGATTGTGAGTTTTCATACAACATGCTAAATTTAAGTCTAAGTTGAAGTTGTATGAATTGTTGTTAAATCATTGAAAAAAATTAATTTAAAGTGAGAATATTAATTAATACTCCATATGTGATAGGAGATTGATATGTGAATTGGATTTCCTTGATAATATTCAATTATTGCAGATAAATGACCTTGGATAATTGTTCTAATTCAAAGGAAAATAGTACCACCAATTTGATTGACACTATACCATTATACCTTCAATTAGGTAGGTTGATAAATACCTAATTTGAAAATAATTAAATGGACATGTGAACGAGCAAGTGTCCTTTTTGGACATGATATGATCCTAAAATTTTATTTTTCCTGAAATGTTGAAGATGTTGCAATTAGCAAGTATTTCTATGAAACTAATGAGATTTGTCATTCTTTTAATTGTAAAACCTATTAGGCAAAACAACTTTGAATATATGTAATGGAGGAAATCCCATGAGAAAAGTGAAACCATTGTTTATTAGTATTTTGATAATGCTTGATCATATTTGAATTTACTTACTATGAGAGAGAGAGTTGGATTTTGAACTCTATTGATTATGATTCATTATATCTCCTTGATGGTGAAGATTTTAATAAGTCTAATTTGTGTATGATTTCAGATATAATGAATATACTTGATTCTAAGTGAACTTGTGATCTGTATTTGTTGTTTTTAGTATGTAGATTGCATCAAGGAAGGAAGCTAAGTAATAGAGGTTACAGATCATGATGTCATACACATTAAGAAAAAAGGAGTCGTGAAAGGCTTAATTAGATTATGTTTGAATATGGACAATAAAGGATTCAAAGTTGGATAAGACTTAAGGTAGCTTTAGGTGAGGTAATTCCAAGTTGATATTTTCTAGGACAACTTAAGGAAAACGGAGCAATAGATATGGAAAAGGGGGGAACATTTCTCACCCTAACACTATTTTATTTGTAGGATAGAGTCACCCTAACACTATTTTATTTGTAGGAAAGAGTCATATGATTTTAAAGTAGCAATTATGCGATTGGTAGATGATAGAGTCATATCTATTATGTGATTGGTAGATGATAGAAAGGAAATGGAGTATATCAACTATGTTGTGAAATTCTAGTCTATGCAAAAGAATTGGAAAGGAGAATTCCTTGACTCCTCTCGTATTCTTCGATTATTTTACCTAGACTAAGAAAGATTCTATATGTGTATAGTTAAGGCATGTGAATACTAATGAATACACGAGAGTAATATAAATGGAATACATTTGCACTAACAAACATATAGATGAATACTAAGTGATAGAGCGCATATATGTGTGTGGAAATAAATGATGTTGCGCATTAACTAAGAGTGGTTTGTTGTTATATGCAATAATAATGGTATGATAACTTATGTTGTTGCTAACTTATGGTACAGATAGATAATAATGGTTAAGGACATGGTTGAAGATGTTTATGATACAACGACCTATGACAGATATTCTTGTGAAACAATAAGGATAACATGATGCTTGTCAAGAATTTGATGAAGGGATCATGTGAGTTATCATGAGGAATTAATATCTAATCAAGTAAAATCAAGAATAGTATTGGAAATTGTATATGTATGAGATTGGTCATTCCAATATAGTATGTGATCTAAAAGGAATTTTGTAAGAATTTCTTCATTCATACATGATATCTTTATTGATAAGTTTATGTTGAATTTTTAATGCATGCATGTCATGTACCCAGTGACCTCATGGTGCCTTTGGGATATGGGTTACTCAATCTACTAATTGGATTCACTTATGATATGCAATTTCATTTTTTTATTAATTTCAATTAAACATTTACACTTGCGATAATTATGTGTATAATCACGGGGAAGGGATGTAGGCCAATTGGAAACTAGACATTTTGTTAAGGCATGCAGGCTCTTAAGCAAGTCAGCAGTTCAAGTCTTGATGAAACATGCATGAAGGTTGAGCCCCCAATTGTTTACACCTAGGGGTTATAGTGGTAGCCATCGGAATCGACCCCATGTCACGCGAGTACGAAACTAGTGTCGTTGTCGATTCCTCTAGCTCACAAAAAACAATTATGTGTCTAATCACTCATAAAACATATATAAATGTCATTTCAGTTATTTCCATAAGAATGCATTCATCATTGTCATTAATTCAATGCACTTAAATCATATGATAGCAGTAACTAATACAAACATGAATAAATACCCATGATTTATACACAAATGGAGACTTATCTAAAAATATAACCATCTGACTGCAGACCACGGGAGTTCCTCCTAGTTGTAGTCTCTATCAAGCTATATATTTCTTTGATAGAGCCACCCCCTAGATGAGGATTCCAATCCACAAGAAGGTATTGAGTTTTCCACTATAGTTATTCTCATCCATTTTTCTTAGTATGACTCTAATATATAGTACGGGGTTGAAGGTACGGGTGATGGTGGTATGGTCACTGGTGGTGCAGACAACCTCTTATGGCTCAAATCATGGAAGAGAATGATGGAAAAATGGACCAGTTCTCCATAACTATATTCTTGTGGATAACTAGCCAAGTGGCATGAAGGGTGACAGGAACTAGCCAAGTGCCATACATGGGGTTAGACACCTTTTTCCCTTATATTCCTAGGCTTAGGATAATTAACCCAAGATTATGGTTAATGAAATTTAATAAAGAGGGATTAGTAAAAACATAGGATAACATGGAGTAAATAAAGGTAGTGACTTAAATGATAAGTCACTAGGGTCATTTATCTTCTAAATCTCTCTCTCACACTCCCCCTCCTATGGAATAATATCCCCACGTCTCTTATTCATCCTTCATGGTCTACATTAGTCATGTGCTTTTATGTTAAATATAAAATGTACACAATTAGATTATTTTTGTCATAGTGGACCATTCATGTTTGGTTTCTATTCATTTCCATCATAATTGCATAATTATAATTTGGGGTCAAAAACAAGGTATTGAGTTTCCCTCCCCCTTAATTTATGCACCGCCCTTGGTGCATCATTAGCACTATATATATAATGGTATAGTTTAACATGTATGTAGACATGTGTGATATCCCACTACACAATATCCTTTAATTCTTAGGTTTCTTCCTTAGGCACATCTTTCATAGTGTTCTTGGTCCTTGTACTCTAGTATAGGTGTTGACTATCTCATCTACAAATGCACCAACATTGATTGTCTAGTACCTTAGTTTCCTTTTCAATCATGGCACACCTACAATTACCTATATTAATCATTAAGATGAAGTATGCATGTTATACTCATTCTTGTGACATAATCCTAAAGTCCATAGTAATTTTCAAATAACAAAATGTAAGGACATATATTCATTTCATTAAATAAGGATGGAAACTCTATCCAATACTTATATGCATGCATATTTCAATTCTTTCACAAGGTTTCCATGGGAAAAATTTTATCTCAGTACTCATCTTGACACACCCTCTACTGTCATCTCAATCCATATCACTCATCCCCCATCAGCTTGCACAACAAAAGGAATGGAGATCCCTTTTCTGAGTTAACAGTCCCTCAGATTTGTTACCGTGATTCCCTTCTGGTGCTCTAGCATAGGCCAGTCATGGAATGTATGTGATATGAATCTAATTGTCATGAATTTATCATAGCATATTCATTAGTTTTTCCTCTTCTTTGTAGTCACTCACCCTCTAGGATCAGGATTCCCCTTCTCTGAGTTAACAGTCCCTAGGTGATTCATCATTCACCAAGGTTTTCCTGCATAAGAAGAGTACAAATTTAGGGTTCACATGTATTTGCAGTGATCCCAAGCTTTTCAACCTACAACTTCCACCATGGGATCTTAATAAGTAGAACCACCATCCACATGTGTCATAAACATAAACATACATGTATTAAGAATCATACTATTATATATCAAACAATATTGGAAATCATTATCTCCACAATTAAATTCCTAATAAGTACATGAGTTCCACACATAATACTTGGATTTCAATGGAAATAGAACTAATCCATGCCTTTGTTATGGCTCACTTTTACTGCCATATCCAAGACATTCTCTCTCTTTTTTACACAACTATATTCTTTTGATAGAGTATTCTTGTACTCCATCCAATGTGACTAAGTTTTCATGCATTTCTTTCACCGCATTAACAACAAATCCAATTCATGACATTGTTGTAATTTAGCTCTTATAGGTCATAGCTCATGGTTCCTACAATGTGCCCTCATAAATCAGATTTTTTGTTAACTATGTGATCATTATCATAATGGTTTGTCCTTTGCATATGTTAGTACTCAGTATTCATTATGTTCTTATACCCACTGCCATGTCCAATACAACTCTACATGCAGTTTGTTCTCTTAACATAATTTTCAAATCATCCAAACAACGAGTATTCATTCATATACTTGTTTCATTGCTACATTTATAATAACCCATTAAATAATCTCAAAATTATAATACCAACAATTCAATCATTTTCAACTTCCAATGTATTAAATGCAACAATTCCAATGTATTAAATGCAACAAAATACCATTCTACATATATGTATTATAATCACTTCAAACATTTCACAATGCAATCAACACATGTGTCAACATGTACATTCACATAATCTACTTATGCATATTCACTTAATGAATCCTTGCATTGATTCAAGAATGCAATAATGCCAACTCTTATGATCTTCCATGATATGTTGAAGGATTCAAACAACACCTTGACACATCACCCATCCACCTCACAATTACTTGTTTGATCATCTAGATACCCTCCTCTTCATCCCAAACACCAACTAAGAATATACTTCTTCAGTGCTCTTCAATGTTGTAAAAGAGGTTGTAGTCCAAGACATCAATCACAAGCAATGAGATTATTGGATACTTGTGTGGCACTATCGCCTTCCAAATTGCAACAACACATGGCCCCACACATGGTTATCTCACATGGAATCTATTTCCCAAGCATGATTATAATACTCATTTGCAATGGTTATTAACTCGTAATCATTCCAATCATCACACACTAACTCATAAATGCATCAAAATATTCTAAGATCTTTCCATTCCCAAGGATTTATGCCTTTATCCCAAATTGTGTATCAATCACATGCATGCATTGAAATGTCATCATAAACATATTAATAAAGATTTTAAGCATGATTGAAGGAATTTTTACCCCCTTCCCCTTCAACATTCATACAACATAGGCACGATCAATTCCACACATGTATGGTTTCCATCCACATTTTGGATGTTACCTGATTAGCTAGTGTTTCATGGAAACTCACATGGTTCTCTACATCAACCTCTTGACAAGATTTCTTTTGTCTTCATTTACTATGATATTAATCTCCACAAGTAGATGCATCATCAACATATTCAACCATGTTATCAACCCTTCATGGTTTTACCACACACTAACAACCATACTTAGTCATCATGTTATACCCATTACATATAACTACATATCTCTCTTATCCCATATGCAATATCACATGCATGCATTTAAGAAGTCTCGTGTGCTCTACAACATACTATTTCTCAATATACCTACTAGTTCATATGTGCTCTAGATATGTTACATTCTTATAANAACCCCCCCCCCCCCCCCCCCCCCCTCCCCCCTCCATTACTCTTCATAGCATGGATTTCCATAGCTTGATTGATCTCTTCTAGGTCCTCTCTTCCAACTACATAACAAACCATTAGCTACAATATTCTCACCCAAGTAGCAATACTTAATTCATGCATAAGTTATGATACTTCTAAAATATATAGCTCTAACAAGTAGCTCTACTCTGCTTTGCTCATATATTTATGATTAGTTACCATCTTGGAGTAGTTGATGGTCATATATATCTAATTTCATCATCATTATCATCATCATCATATATATATATATATATATATATAGGATTTTCAAGATCGAAAGTTTTGCTTTGCTCACTTTATGACACAATTGGAAATATATTTCAAAAATCAAAACCTTCTATCATCTTCTCCTCTAGATCAAAGTTGTGACTACTATAGCCACACCCCAATTCAATCTTACAGTGAAAAATTGTATTCCTCCAAAACTTGCAATTTCACCCAATTTGCATTATTCCTTGTATTATTAAGTCGAGAGACTCTATTTTGTGCACTTTATCAAATAACTAGGATTTTATTTCAACTATTAGATTTATGTGTTATACTCTCCTTTATATTACCTTTACAATAACTCTCAATATTCTTAATTATGTGCTCTTAGATAAAAAATTGCATTTCCCAAATGTTAGTACTTTTGTCCAATACTTCTTTGTTCCTATAACTGCATTTATTTTAAAAGACCAACATCTGAGACCTGTAGAAGAAAATATCTAAGGAATTAGAAAAAACATTTATATCGGGTGTTGATAGCACATATAATTGTGAGTTCTTAGACACCCCCACAATTCAGACCTAACACTCCCATCAAATTTTATAAAAATATGGAATCACCATCTTTTAATTCTTGCATTTCTTCCAGATTTAGAATTTTTACTGAAAACTAATATCTCCCAAACTAAGAATTTATGGAAAATTCACCTCTAAGCAAAGTTGCTCACTCGATGAGTAAGAAAAATATTGAAATTAAAAAAAATGGTTACAAGTTCTTAGGATGCTTTTGCCTCCTTCCAGTTTCCAAAAACTGGTCTTTCGCACACCCAAATAGTAGATTTCAACCTTATTTTGCATCCTAGCTCCACATATTTCAAAATTCAACCTCGAGTATATGGATTTATTTGTGTTCTTAAATCACAAGTGCACTATAACAATTTGGGCCTTATTCAATCCCTCTTCCATCCTCGTGTTATGCACCTTCAAAATCCATTGAATTGAAATTTCTACAAAATTGTAGCAGAATGAGTCCCTACCCTCACCAAAAATTATGTAACATTTGTAAATGGCATCGAAATTCTCATTTATTTATGAGTTAATATGCTCTTGTTATGTCCAAAAAAAAATTGGCTTCGACTTTTTTTTAACTTGTATATTTTTTCTGTTGATGTGGCATGATGCTGAGGTGGTAGGTTTCTAATGTGCACGTGTATGTTGGTGTGTTAGACGATCCTATGTGTCATCATATGATATTTCTAGGTCATCGCCATTGTCCACCTAGTCATTATACCACTTTCCTTTAGGTAGAAGTGCATGAGTGGTATTCCTTATCGGAGGTGGTAACAGCTCCCGGGGAAAGTGTTTTTCGAAAAATACTTTTTGGAGTCGTTATCAATTAGAAATCAACACAAGGAAAGGTGATATCCACCCAACAGCTCATCCATCCCTCATTAACGAGTGTGCAATTTGAAGATGCGTTGTGAGCCTCAACCGTTGATCACAACACCTTTGATTAATCGTAATCACCAAGGATGATTATCCCTTTCTTTCTAACCCCTAGTTCTCAATTTTCGATCACATGGTTTGTCGGTTTAGCACTCAAGTGCTAAGCTCCAACAGCCACTCAAGCAATAATAATAATAAAATTCTTAATTCCTAGCTCGTAAGATAGCATCTACTTGATGTGGCTAGTCCATGTTACTCTCTTCATCTAAGTGGAAGTTCCACTTCACATTAGATCCACGTAGCACCTCCACACCACACTACCCACATGGAACTTATGGGATCCACATGGAATTTTTCAAAACTTCAACCTTTGAACAAGTGGCTTATGAAATTTATGCTATGAAATTTTCTTCATAACCAGGTGTCCACCTCAAATTACAACTGACCTCTTATGTTGCTGGAAAACCATTCTGTCAAAAAAACAAAACTATACAGTCGTGGATTTTCTTCTTACTGGTAAATTTCCGTTAGTTGTTAGAACTGTATTTTTTTACACTTAACTAAATTCTGCCCAAATTTTGAACACTAGAATCTTCCATTAGTGGTTTTACTTATTTACTTATTTCCAGCTTCCATGCTAATTCTAAAACCAAACTAAATTCTGCCCAAATTTTGAACACTAGAATCTTCCATTAGTGGTTTTACTTATTTCCAGCTTCCATGCTAATTCTAAAACCAAATATGTGCATCTCAAACCAATAATTTATACAAGGAATCTTGTCAAAACTCAAAAAAAATTATGATAACTACTATTTGAATTTGACCCAACCATTCAAGCACGCAATCAATAATTTAAGTACCCCTCTAAAATAAACAATGGAGGAGTTAGACATGGTTTTACCAATTTTACTCAGTTACTTATTGTGAACACTTTTTGTGTAACTTGTAATTCTATTGTAGAATTTAAATACAACCTATGTAGTTCGAGTGTTGCAACCTAGGCTCTTATACCAATTTGTCATGTACCTCGTAACACATATTTCATTAAATTTGGAAATATTCTATTACAAAGACTTCATCCACATTGAGTTTTTTTCGAAATCTCTAAATACATATTCTATTAAATCTAGAAAAATCAACTCAAAGAACTATTCCATTAAATTTGGAATAATTAATCCAATGAACTACTTTCTCAATTAATATTTTTTATTTATTTCAAGTAAGTATTCAACTATTCAAAAGAAAATATTACATCTCAATTAAAACTAGAGGAAATATTACATCTCAATTACAACTAGATGAGTTAGATCTAAAATTTAGAACTTTTGCTAGATTGAGTTCCTTCAAAATGAGGAAAGTCATAGCCTTTGAATCCTACATAATTTATATTAATATTATTTATAGGTTGTATTAGATGTTAAGTTGATTAAATTATTTTATGACATAATATCTGTATTTGTTACTACAACAATTATAAACATTGTCATAGTGATTATTTTTGTCTTTGTTATGTATGTTGTTTTATTTTTGGAAATTGGCACCACTTATAATCAAAATGAAAAAATATGCTAGGACTTTAAAGTCTAATTTTTATCCTTGTAATGTTTAAAGTAAATTATGAATTAAAATAGCAACATAATTTATTATTATTGTTGTTGGCAATTGTAGTGTATTAGAAACTAAGTTGATGAATGCTTACTTTATGAATAATAGATTAACTTGAGAAAATTCTTACCTATAAATTTATTTAATGATATTGATGTTAGTAAAGCCTCCCTTATTTATTAATATTAATTATTTTAATAAGCCAAATCAATTATGAACTAGAATAGCATTAGCGCAATACAATTTGATTTTTTTTCATATACATGAGGAAAAGGGGAAAACCAACTAAACTAATTATTGCAAGTGTTCATTATTTATTTATGAAGCATTTGAACAATGTGTTTAATTGAAAAGAGCATATTTATAATGAAAATATAGATATCTTACAATATTTATATCATCATTAAGATTGTATATTATCTATTAATTTATGTTAGGGCACGAAGGAATCGAACCACCATCGTCCTGCTTGGAATGCAGGTGCTTTTCCATTGAGCTAGCACCCTTTACAACATGAGGGGAGAGGGACTGTGTTAACACCTAGATTACACATTTCTAATCCTCAGTGATAGATCAAAATGATGACAGTCTTAGACTTTGATTCTTTCAAAATGATGAAATTCTTAGACTTTGATTCCTTACATAATTTCTATTAATATTATCTATAGTTTGTGTTAAATGGTAAGTTGATTAAGTTTATGTAATGACATCAATATTGTATATATTACTATGATTAAGAAATTGAATTATAATTTGATATGGTAACTAGTACATTGTTGGTGTTGAGTTCCTATACTAGTAGAAGGTTGGCACAATTTTAGAATGGCCCATTTAAAAACTATTTAATGACATAATACAACTGTGTTTGTTACTATAACAATTTTAATTCTCGATATGGCAAGTAATATTGTGTGTGTTGAGTATCATGTTGTAATATATTAGAAGGTTGGAACATTTTACAAGTGACAAGAAAAACTATTATATATTAAGTGTTACTATGCTAATTTTATTATTTTAATGATAATAAAAAAATTATGCATTAGAATAGAAAATATAATTTATTTATATTACTATTATTTATATTTTCTAATCAAAGTTAAGTCGATCAATGATTATATGACGAAAAATAGATTGTAGAAGACTTTTTTACATATTATTATTAAAGTTATTTAATGACATTAATAATCAATGTTTGTTGCTATTATTATCTTGGAATTTCATTTAATTGAAATTATGTTAACTAATGTGTCTAGGATGAGTTACCATAGTAAGTCTAAGCCTTTTTTTAGTATGATGTTTTATTTTGGGAAGTTAGCACCACTTGATAGTGGACAAGAGAAAATCTTTTATGACTTAAAGTAAAATAGGTTTTATCTTAGTAATGATTAAAATAAATTATGAATTAGAATAGAGACATGATTTATTATTATTATTGTTGGTGGTGGTGGTGTATTAAAAACTAAGTTAATGAATGTTGATTTTATGAATAACAAATTTATGTGAGAAATTTTACCTATAAATGTATTTACTGATATACTTTGATTATCATTAATATTTATATTTACATATTAAAACAAGTCACCAATATTTGACTAGTGAATTATTAATAATTTGTGGAAAAAAATTCTTATATAACATAAAGTTATTTAACAACAAATTAATATTGTGTTGTGACTATTATTAACTTATGTAGTATTGACATTAAATGTTAATACTTGGCTATTGATTTTTAGGATTAAGCTATGTGAAAGATTTTCAAACCATAATGAATTTTACATTGTTCCCCCTAAGATCATACGTGAAGTGCCCACTTAAAATGTTGGTTTGAAAAACTCACTAACAACTTAATCCAGAAAATCATTCACAATGATGACAAACTATGAAAGCCTACACTCTGAAAATGTTACTACTTTGTCTTTGTTGAGTATAAGATATTGCACTAATACAAAGTTCACGCCACTTTAAAGTCTACAGAAGAAAATATAATATTAATTAGAAAGCAACAGAGCAGAACGATTAAATTTATATCATTCATAATAATAAATAATAGGGAAAAGTCACTTCAAACCTTATTGCAAGTGTCTTACATTATTCACAAAGGAAGTCTAGAAGATGTTTTAAGGTTCATTATTGAATATGATTATGCACATTTGATATAGTGACATGTTGAGTTTATGTAAAAAACAAATTGAAAAGTTAAAAATTGAATGTTGTTATCTAATTCACATAAAGTACCATCACTTGAATTAACATAAAAGTTGAACCAAAATTTTCATATTAGTAAATAATATAAAATTCCTCAAAAAAAGGATTGAAGAGAATATTTGATATACAACAAACATTGAAAAGTGCTTCTTCTTGTATATTAATAACTCGTTCAAAGAGAAAATTACATTCATGAATCATCTCCACCTAATATCCTTATATTCAGTCAAGCAACTCAATTACAACTTGTACACCACATTTATTTATCGTGTTCTTCATGCAATCTTATTTCTTTTGCATCCATGCCCAAACTACGGTATTAACTGGAATAGATCCAAGTCATGTGTCATCAAGGTTTGGTACCCAATATTGTTCTAAAATTTTCCCTTGTATTTCCCTGAACTAGGCTTCCATCAATCAACCTTTACATGAAGAGTCTCACTTTCATCATTCTGGAAGATATATGAGGTGGTTTTTGTCATCCAAATCATCTCTCCTTCATCATCAACTCATGATCTAACTAGCAACATATTTCCTTTCTCAAATTCAATCATAGGATTGAATCTTGGATTTAGCTTGTTGCACTCGGGTCCAACATATACCAGTTCATCTGTCACATTATCAAAATCTCCATCCATAATACTTATATTCCATGCTGTGCATTATGATCAGCATTAAATCTCACATGGATTAATTTGTCTTTATAATGCAATGTATTTGATGATAATGTCTAACATGAATTAAAGCTAACATTATGTTACTACTTAATGATTGATTTTCTGGATTAAGTTATGTGAAATCTTTTCAGTCCACAATGAATTTTTCATGGTTCCCGTAACAAGCATGGGTGGAATGTCCACTCAAAACATTGGCCTGAAAAATGTTCACATAGTTTAGTCCAGAAAATCAATCACAATGATGACAAACTGATAAAACCTGCACACTTAAAATGTTAGTACTGTATTTATTGAGTATAAGTTAATATACTAGTACAAAGTTGGCAGCACTTTAAAGTCTACACAAGAAAATATAGTTATGAATGGAAATGCAACATAGTAGTACAATTAAATTTATATCAACTATAATAACGAATAATAGGATCATTTTTTGATATCGAAAGGATCTATTACGATCTTTTCTCTATTGGAAACAGCACCATCGTATGTTCTTCCAGTTTATATTTCAGAAGCATTTGGCACATAAGTATTCAGTTTTTTGTATATCAGTTTTCACGTACAGGTGGTATGTGACAGGATCCTTGGTAAGGAACAAATATTATGATGGATCAGTTCCCTATTGGAAAAAGCATCTCCGTATGCTCTTCCAGCCATATTTTACAGAAGTATGGGGTACAATAGTTACCAGATTTTTGTTTATCAGACTTCTCGTTCTGGTGAGATGACAGGAACTTTTTTTATGAACAAATTATTTTTGAAAAAGCATCTGTGTATGCTTTCCATGGTTTTTTCCTACAGAAGAACATACAGGCTCTTTAAAAGAAACAGCTTTATGTTTGATTGGATTCACGTTTCAGTGAATATTTTAAATGTAATTTTGATCTCAAAAGATGAATGAAATTACGCTTTTTTACCTTTGAAAAAAAAATAACGAATAATAGGGAAAACTCACTTCAAACCTTATTGCAAGTTCCTTACATTTACTCACAAAACAAGTCTATAAGATGTTTTTAGGTTCATTCACATAAAGTATCATCACATGAATTAACATGAAGTTGAACCAAAATTTTCATATATGTAGCAAATAATATAAAATTCCTCAAAAGGTAGCTTGAAGAGAAAATTTGATATAGTACAAACATTGACATATTTTTCTTCATGTATATTAATTAGTCATTCAAAAAGCAAAATTACATTCATTAATCATCTCCACCTAATCTCCTTATATTTTCTCAAGCAGATTAAGTACAGCTTGAGGATGAAGATTTCCACAGTTAATCATAATGACAAAGAGAGTTTATGGAATCAAATTGTGTATTGAAACATCCCTACTTTTCAAGTGGACACTCCACCAATCATCAGGGGAACAAAATGAAAATCTCAAAGTGGTATTGAAGAGAGTGAGCAAAAGCTAATAATAAATAAGGTAAGGATTTTGTACATGCATTAATGAATATAATTATGCACATTTGATACAGTGACATGTTGTGTTGATCTAAAAGACAAATTGAAAAGTTAAAATTTGAATGGTGTTAGCTAGTTCGCATAAAGTATCATCACATGAATTAACATTAAACTTGAAGTAAAATTTTCATATATGCAGTAAATAATATAAAATTCCTCAAAAAGTAGCTTGAAGAGTATTTATTATACTACAAACATTGAAAAATGTTTCTTCATGTATACTAAAATTCATTCAAAAAGAAAATTTACATTCATGAATCATGTCCACCTAATATCCTTATATCCACTCAAGTAGATCAAATACAACTTGTACACCACATTTATTTATCTTAGTCTTCCTACAATCTTCTTTCTTTGGCATCCATGCCCAAACTATGGTATTAATTGAAATAGATCCAAGTTCTGTGTCATCAAGATTTGGTACCCAATATTGTTCTAAAATATTTCCCTTGTATTTCCCTAAACTAGGCTACCACCAATCAATCTTTACATGAAGGGTCTCGCTGTCATCATCCTGGAAGATATCTAAGGTGGATTTTTCCATCCAAACCATTTCTACTTCATCCTCATTACCTGATATAATAAGAAACAACTTCCTTTTCTCTACATCAGTTCTAGGATCGAATGTTGGCTTTGGCTTGTTGCACTTGGGTCCAACATATACCGGTTCATCTGTCACATTATCGAAATCCACATCCATAATACTTGATATTGCATGGAGTGCATTACCATCAAAGTTAACATTTTGCCTCGTTTTGGGCCAAAAATCATTAGAAGAAGAATCACTTTCATCCAAGGGTGTATGGTCATTATAGATTCCATATAATGCATCAACAACTCTTTTCCAATAATCTATTTTTTTATTCCATTCCTCTATAACAATTGGTGAATTCTCATTGCCAATAGTCTCTTTCCACATTTTTATGTATGATGTTATTGCTTCCTTTAGTTCTTTTAAATAAACATCATTGTCTTTGGGATGTAAGAAAGATGGCTTCCATGTGGACAATATAGGTCGACTTTCATCATCTATATTCCACAACTCAACTGGTTCTGACCACTTAATGTCTCTGATGGATTCTTTATACCTCATAAATGGAACATCATTGAGTACAAGAAATTGGAAGTACTAGACATTAAGATGTCCAACTAGTGCATTTTTCCCCTCCTTGATGTACCCATTAAGAAAACTTTTGAAGTCATACACTTTGCCAATAAGTTTAGGTGGAAACGCCTATTTTTCTTCTATTGTGCAATATGTATCCATCATCTCAGATAAAAAATATATATCTGTGCTTTTCAAGTTGGAAGACATTCTTCCGTAGGTTCCATCTATGTCTCCATGGGTGTGCCCCACAAACAAGAACCCAACCTCAATAGTGATGAAGACACCAAGTGTAGTTAATAGTGATAGAAACATGAAAACATAACGATTCTTATTATCACTAGCTACATTGTCCAACTGTAACAATAAATGTGGAGGAAGAGGTTTAAAATCAAGATTTTGATTTTTTGAGCTTCCATTTAAAGATAGGAAAGCATCCTTGTACACTCTACATTTTGAGTAAATAGAGTTTTGAAGTAATGCATTTGAAAGTGGGTTTCTTGAACTTCCACTCTCATAAAGAAAATCACCATACATATCAAGGTGTGGGTCTTCAAGGTCCCCAAGCACTTTGTAAGAGATGTACTGGTAAATTATGATCCCATGTGTACAAATGGTAGGGATAAATGACCAAAACCTCATGTGTTATGCCCATATTTTAGCACACCTGAAAAAGACAAACCCAAGTTTGTTCCTGCAACAGATTTTGATTTGACATGTAATCTTGGGATTGAAGTCTTTGTTTTGTCAATTTTATCATGGATAGTGCTCAAGTATTCCTTTGGATACCTCTCTAACATAATTCTATGGGCATAGTAGCAATATCTTCCACACCTAACAATCTTGTTATGTTTCTTCAGTCTAGCTCATGCCTTTTCTTCTAGCTCTTTTGTAGTCATTGTCTTCATCTGTGCTTTCAACATGATACATTCACTACATTTACTGAAGTTAGTGTTCTTTGAGAATGCCATATATGGAAAATGAGTATTCCAAATCTTGCTCGTTGTTTGTTGTGATATTGATGGAAAATTGAGCTCTTGAAGAGGCTCATTGATCTCTTTTAACAAAGAACTTTGGGTGTACATTGATGGCAGTAGTATTAAAGGAGTAGATGTTCCATATTATTCAACTTGTCGCGTTTGGTTCAATGAAAAATCCAAATTATCCATGATAATTTTGTGCAATATTTCTATGGTTGCCACAGTATGTGCACGTGGTTTGGATTTGTTGGTGTTACCATGAATTCCTTTGACATGTCCTTATTGGAAGTTATGTTGGTAAGTATAGAAGGTCCTTTGAGGAATATTATGTATCTTGTACCATGCTTTCTTACAAATAATATCTCCATTAAACCTCATGTCCTTTACTTTCCTAATAGTAGGAGGTAGTCCATGGCCATGGCTCTTTGACATGATTGTGTTGGAAAGGAGTGAATTCAAGGAAAATTCCCTAATGTCATTTTTTTAAGAGTTCCATACCCCTTCTAGCAGTTGCAATGGCTTTCCTATCCACGTGTTGAAGACAATCTTGTTTGCAACATTCATCTTCTGCCAAAAGTTGGTTTCTTTAACTTCATCTCTCTGTATTTGAAAGTTTCCAACTTTTTTTGTAGCCACAACTCGTTTAATCCTTTTATATGGCCTTGTCACGTGCATAGCAATTGATTCTGGATCTTTTTCATTATAAATATCACCATCCCATGTGTTTAAGGGACTTGTGTCCTCTATAAGATCACATACCACCATTTCATTGGGTGCCTCCTTGAAATTTCCATTCACCCTTGTAATCTCACCTTCATTGTCCACCAACTCATTTATTGACCATCTAACCAAACAATGTATATACTTATCTCCAATCCTACATCTTTCACAATTTCTTTCTATGTCTTCCATAAAAACACCGAATTCCTTTTCACCTAACCTTTCACCCTCAACCATGTCATCCTCACAGACATTAACTATGATCCCTTTAACAATGCACATGCTTGTTCCTATGCACTCATGTGTAAGAGAAAACTTTTTTCATGTGAATGTAAGCCTATCTTGGGGAGCATTTACTTGATGATCATGACAATGAGGTTCCAAATCTAATTCTGGCAAAATCTCATAAGATCCCAATGGACCCCTAGCGTATTTTCAAATCTTGTTGGATGTGGCAAAAGAGCATCATGTTTTAACACCTTCTCAATGTTAACCACTATGTATCCTTTATTTACCATAATTCCATGCACCTTATGACCAATCTTTGTATTGAATATGGAGCCTTCACCCACCGTCACTCCACATTGCAAAATATATACCTTGTCTCCAATAGAAAATGCAGAAGAGACATTTGCAAATATACAACAAATTAGACAAACTTAGTATTTGCTCAAAAATAATAAGCAATGTACTATCAAAAACACTTAACATGTGCTTCAAGATTTTGATTTACCTTTGTTATGCCTCAAATCTATGATCTTCCATGGATGTAAGTCCCCTTCATCAATATATTCCACAATCCAATGTGGTTCAATAACATCAATTATCAAAACCATAACATATCCTACATTAAGCCTTTATCCACCATAATGAGTTGTAGTATCTGTAGATTCAACCCTTCCTAGTCCAATAACTTGACCATTAATTAGGAGGTTACCATAGTCCCTCTTATCAAAATTATATTTTCCATTATAACTCCCAATTTCTGTAAGACATTTGAATTGTAGTTTGTAATTAAGGTTAAACCATATGAAGTGTATGTTCAAAAAGGTAATATAGTTGCAATAATTCAAAACGATAGGGTAGCCCTTTTGTATGCCATGAAACATTGTTCCCCTACATCTTGTGCGCGCTAGCAAAAGGGAATTTACATATAAATTACATAAAATATATATGAAGAGATAACAATAAGAGTTCCAAGAAGTATTAGAGAATGACAGATATCAACTTAGATAAAACCACCAAATTCCTATTTGACTTTGGACATGGCACTTATATTATTGATGTATGTGTATGAATGTAATGGAAATATAGCTAGAGTTAGCTTCCGTTCTTAAAATGTTGCACGATAAATAAAAGTTAATGTGTGTTAGTTTTCATAATGTAGTTTTTCATCTAACAGAACCACATTGTCATCAATCACATTACACCATGATGGAAATCTAGTTGGAGTTAGTTTCCATTCATAAAACATTGCATGGTGACTAAAAGCTAATCTATATTAGTTTTCATAAGGTATTTTGTCATCTAACACACCCACATTGTCATCAAATACATTACACCATAATGGAAATCTAGTGGAGTTAGCTTCCTTCTAACAACATGGCATGGTGAGTGAAATCTAACCTGCGATAGATTTCATAAGGAAGGTTTCCATCTAATACAACTACATTATCATCAATCACATTGCACCATGATGGAAATCTAGATGAAGTTAGTTTTCGTTCTTAAAACATTGCGCAGTTAGTGAAAGCTAAAGTGTGTTACTTTTCATAAGGTAGTTTTTCATCTGACACAACCACATTGTCATCAATCACATTGCACCATGATGGAAATCTAGCTTGAGTTGGCTTTCGTTCTTAAAACATTGCACTGTGAGTGAAAGGTGATGTGTGTTAGTTTTCATAAGGTAGCTTTCTATATAAAACAACCACATTGTCATCAAATATATCACACCATGATGGAAATCTAGCTGCAGTTAGTTTTACTTTTAACAACATGGAATGATGAGATAAAGTTAATGTGTGTTAGCTTTCATAAGGTAGTTTTTCATCTACCACAACCACATTTTCATCAATCACATTGCACCACAATGGAGATCTAGTTGGAGTTAACTTTCGTCCTTAAATCGTTGCACGGTGAGTGAAATCTAATGTGTGTTAGCTTTCATAATGTATTTTTTCATCTAGCACAACCACATTGTCATCAATCACAATTCACCATGATGGAAATCTATTTGGAGTTACCTTTCATTCTTAAGACATTGCACGGTGAGTAAAAGCTAATGTGTTATCTGTCATAAGTTAGTTTTCCATCTAACACAGCCACATTGTCCTACATTATACCATGATGGAAATTTAGCTGGAATTAGCTTTCCTTCTAACAACATGTCATGATGAGTGAAAGCTAATGTGTGTTAGTTCATTGCACCATGATGGAAAGTTAGCTGGAGTTAGCTTTTGTTCTTAAAACATTGCACGTTGAGTGAAAGTTAATGTGTGTTAGTTCATTGCACCATGATGGAAAGTTAGCTGGAGTTAGCTTTTGTTCTTAAAACATTGCACGTTGAGTGAAAGTTAATGTGTGTTAGTTTTCATAAGGTAGTTTTCTATCTAAAACAAACACATTGTTATCAAATACATAACAATATGATCTAAA
>LPNX010683253.1:101124-111381 GCA_001517045.1 Pseudotsuga menziesii | reverse complement strand
AATTTAGCACAGGCTTACTACCATTGAGAGTACTCCATCCAATCAGTTTAGTAAACCTCCTTCGTGTCGATAGTAGCTTTGAATTTCCACGCAGTGGTTCCACTCTCCAATTCGCAGCATGTCATCATTCCTTCACACAGCAGTTTCATGGTCAATACCAAGGTGGTGGCTGATCCTCGATGAGCTTACTTTTATCAAGAAGATACACCATAAGATCACAGTTGTTGGCCCAATGAAGACTCCTCAATTTAGCAGCATATCAGGTCACAACATGTCTGAATGTCTACTTTCCTATATCGATATTATAGTAAGCAGATTTTGTAAAGTTCAAAGTCTACCATCAATAGTAGAAATTCCAGAAAATGTAGAACATGGTCAAGATTTACCCATGCTTTCGTAGCTTTTAATATGCACCATGAGAGTCATACACCAGCTGCATACATGAAATAAGATTTAACCATGATTCCAGTGACTACAGGTGCCATGATCTCTTGGCAGATCATGTAAATTGCATCACAGAGATGTAATCACATTTAGAGACCATAAAAAAGGAGATAAAATTAATTTGATCTAAGAATGACTTTGGCAGGGTAGGAAGGTCTCGTTACAGTACTAAGGGGATTTTGAGAAAACAGATCTTACCGTAGCCTGGCTTCTCAAGTTTATTTCTACATTGTCACTGTAGACAGACATAAAAGAAATAAAGCCAAGAAATAGTACAGGTTCAACATCAAATTTTGTAAAAGGTACAAGGTTATGAGGGCAAGGTGGCATTGTGAGAGGAAGGAAAACCAGATGGCATTGAATCTGCTAGGTGGTATTGTACAACAATTTTAATATTTCTAGAATTAAATGGTGTTTTTGGGACAAATGATAATAATCTAGGAAACATGAACGCCCTCTAGAAAGTCTACGTTGCTTTGGGACACGTACCTGTGATTTTGAAGTTAGTGTTTTTTGTTAGAGATGATCCTCTAGGAATAGAATGATTTTCAGAACGGAAGTATTTACTGAAACTTGATTAGCAAGTGATTGTGTGTGCGACAGAATTTGTTTTTGCTCTGAGGAATTTCAGAATAGTCAAATTTAGAGTGTGTTGTTGTTATCTAAATTGTTACAGTATTAAGGTTGTCAATCACCAAGTCTTAGCAATAAGTAGTAAAATCAGATGCCCTTAAGCCCAAGATGACCATGGAAAAAAATGCCCAAGAGATATAGCACAATGAGTTGTTTAAACAAATAAATCATGCAAATGCTAGCCTCAACCATGGACAACCAACAGATAACGAACAATTCCTCCTACTGTGCATTAACAGCTCACAGTCTGGACTCTGAGCCATGCAAAGGGTCGAGGGATTAAATAGCAACATCAAACCCTGTAAACAGACTGGCCAAAGAACAACTTGGCCTCATACATTAGTGACCGAACAAGTGAAAGCAATAATAGTAAAACAGTGATACAACTCAAATGTAACAAAGGGCTAGGAAAACATAAGGTAGAGTCACTCAACCAAACAGCAATTCCTACCCATCAACCAAAAACAATGCACTAAAAAGGAAACATAGAGGAAGGTATGAGTCTACCTTTATCCAAACATAGTTGAACACACAATTTGGATGCAGTTCCAAACTTTTCAATAGCCAACAGTCAATGAACAAAAACACTTACAACCTAGGCTAATAGTCATGGCCAAGAAAGCACTTAACTGAATGTGCAAAGGGTCGAGCTCTCAACTCCTCCAAACCAAAATGCAAGAAGATGCTACAAGGGAGAGAGAAGGCTAGGTTATGAAAAGAACTTATCAAAAATCAACCATCAAATCTCTCACTAACGGACCTAATCAAACATAGTACACCCACTGCCCCCATGCAACGTTAAATTCTATTCACTAGGGCCAGTACACAGGTGGACAAGTGGTAATCCTAAACACCAATAGCCAAACACCCAAATTCCAAGGATGGCTTGGCAGGGCTAATCATGTCCAAGATCAAACTTCCAAAACCTAGTTTCTGAAAGCCAATCATTCCAATGATTTTTATAACTTCCATGGGGTTAACACTAGTTAGGAACTTACAAGAGCACACATAAGACAAGATATCAGCTAGATACTGTAGATTTAAATTAGATGAGTTCCAGTTTGACATTATTCACTGTATATCTGAATCGTACTTGTCATCCTAAAGTATTTAATTGTAGAGCTCTGAATTGATTTTAAAGATTAGAGAAAGAATATCTTGCATATACAGGTGAACACAACAAACTGTATGTAGATAGCAATGTTATTCATTCCTCAATCAGTGCTAGGTAAGCTACTGCATAAAACCAACTTATTGTTTCAAAAATTGCAGAAAATAGTCAACAACGTAGGGACTAGGGAAAATAGATGGAAATTTTACAGAAATAGAAATTTGTATAGCATATGAAGAAAACAAAAGTAGATATAGGCACCTGCAGTAGTGCTCCAACATTCGGCTTCTCCTTTAAACCATCGAGAATATCAGTTAGTTGTGCACCATACAGTATAAAAATATGTTGTGTGAAATTAGTTACAATTCAAAAATGAAGAATAATATTGCATTTTAAGAAGAAACATGAGAAAAATATGCATGTTATATTTTAGTGCAAATTTTTACTTCCATTTATAGTATGTCAATAATCTGTATTGGATGTTGCAGGTTATTGTAACAATGGCCTTATAGCTAGTTGTTACCGGGAAAACTAGCAGGGTAGCCTAGTAAGCATGTAAGAAGGATGTGACACAAATTCCAATGTCACCTCAGTCACAATCCCTGTGACTTCTTTGGAGTGTCATAACCTCCAAGGGGAGAGCCCTTCTGCAAGACACTTGGACAAGAGACTATGTCTTCTATGCAAAAATATTAGTGACCAAATCAAAGACCAATGCCTTTATGAAGTTAAAAGAGAATGAAGAAGACATACTATATAAAAATATGAATCTTGTAAATGCAAATCAGCATATCAATTTCATTCATTAATACTTTCATTCATGATAAGCAACTGACCAATTCCAACTTTAGATCATACCTATATCATTCAACAAATGTATGTTCTCATTCATTTAAGTGTAAGCACAAGTATAGCAGTAGCAAAATATAGGACAAGAAAGTGTATTAGCACAATAATACAATGTATTTGAAATATCCAAACTTGAGGTACTTATCTTCTAGAAAGCAGATCACTCATTCATGCCTGTCATGCATTCAATGTGGTATTAAATACTTGCAGAAATCAGTCCATTTATGACAGTGCATATAGCAGTGTTCCATTAGCAAGCATTTCATCATTCATTCACACAAAATGGGCATCACATATCTGTCTTTGAAGTCTAAAAAATAGTATTTAAAGTATGTTAATAAAATGAGTACTTTGGCATGTGCAATTAGTATTAATTTCAGACCTTTGTAACTAGTTGCTTGACTAACCTTTCATGTTTTGTTTTGGGATGCTTTGCTACAGGTAGCACAGGCTGTCAAGAGAATGGGAGGTCTGCAATATTGCAGAATTCAATATATAGTTGAAGGACATCCCAAGGGATGCTACAACCTATAAAGGGATGCCATATGAGATCCTGGTCCTGAAACAAGCCCTGAAGGAGAGGGATGAGGATGTAAGGAGGTCCAGGGAAGAAAGAAAGGGTCAAATAAAATCTTCACAATGTCCAAAAAAGAGTTATATTTTTGAAAACTTCTACTCTCCCTGTCATGTAGACTTCATTTACTGCTCTCTCCCTGAGATCTTGTTGGTCTTGATGCTAGCTACTCTTCTCAAGATATTTAATTTGTTTCTTCATTGGTCAGACTTTCCAACTTATTGTGGGGTAATAGAGAAAAAGGCCCTTCCTATCTTTTCTGCTATGTGTTGGTTCTTAGGCATTGTGATGCCTTCAGGTGTGCACTGTGTAGTCATCCCATTTTGAGTTCTAATTTATGGATTCAATGTAGAGTCCACAGTTATGTTGCCAATACTTCTCTATACAAAATACTACAATTCCCCCACTTGCAATACAAGGAAGAAATGTGAGGAAGAGAAATGGGTGTACTCCCATACATCAAGAGATAAAGAAGGCTCAACAGTCTATTTGGACAACCTAAAGCTTGTGGAATTTGTTTCAGAAAACCATCTTTGGGATCCAACCACATGTTCAGTTTTTTCCCTTGATCCTTGGACTAACTAAAGGGTAGGGAGGAATCATATTGCAAAAAGAATTGACAGATTTATGCATATTCCCAGTGGTTGTCAGATAACTTTATTCTTGAATCTCAGCTTTTTTTCCTTGGGAAAAAAAACTTTATTCTTGAATCTAAAATTTGTTTAAGTTCAGGGTCTAACCAATGGCTAATTTAGTTTGGAAATTTGAGTAGATTCAGCACCCAATTTTTTTCTTTTCAAATTACTTGTGGATCTATCATCCTAACTTGATAGACAGGATAGAATAATGATGGATTGGACCTCCCCCAAGTTGAAGGAACAAAAATGTTTGTAATGGCCCAGGCCCCAAAACGGATGGAGTTGTAATCAAATATTCAGAATTAGGGGTTGTTGTAGGACCCTCTCAAGACAACCCAATAGAAATAAACACCTTTTACTCTCAGATGGGAGACTTTGTGAGGATCAGGAGGAAATTAGAAGGCAAGCAGAATTCCATTTGAAGGCCTGCTTTTGGAAGAAGCAATTGATTAGTAAGAAAATGAATATGCACTCCTGTATCATTATACCCCACTGAGAGATTTGATCAGGAAGAAACCAAGTTGGCTATCTCATATTCCGTCACTGGTTAGAGAGGACAACAACCTACTTCTTGATTCAGTTTCAGAAGTTCAATTAGCTCGTTTATTGATGAAGAAGGACAAAGTTCCTAGATCAAATGGCTTCCTAACTGAATTCTTCCAGGAAAATCGTGAGATCATCAAGGAGGATCTGATAGAAGTGGTAGAAGAATCAAGAAGTCCTAAGAGAGTTTTCAAAGATATTAATAATACCTTTTTATTTCTAATTCCAATATAAGAAAATGCTAATTCCTTGGATGCCTTTTAAGTGAATTTTCCTCTGTAAGATGGTCTATAAGGTAATTTCTGGGGTCATGGCAATCAAATAAAACACATTCTAC
This sequence comes from Pseudotsuga menziesii, assembly GCA_001517045.1. Lineage (NCBI taxonomy): Eukaryota > Viridiplantae > Streptophyta > Pinopsida > Pinales > Pinaceae > Pseudotsuga > Pseudotsuga menziesii. Next base: position 106,252 of record LPNX010683253.1, on the reverse strand, counting down.
CTAAAATAATTTTAGAAACCCTATAAGACTTCAGGAAAGGAGATTCTGGAATGAGCTTATTCATTCATTGCNATATAAAATTTAAATAACACATTATCTTGTAATAAAATAGAATGATAAGTTAATTTGTAGGGAGGTTTAGAAACTAATTAGAGATTAATCTGTCTTCATTTACTATAGATTAGGGATTTTTAAACTTCCTGTCAGTACCACACCCTTCATGGGCACTTGGAGATTTACAAGAATTTTTTGAGGTGTTTCCAAGTTTCCACGAGTTTCCAGTACTGGTACATGGTCAATTTAGGAGTTTCATGCAATATAGGACCGAAGTCTATAATAGGGTTATTGGACTTCAATCAACAGGGTGCTTCAAAATTTCAATTTCTCAATGTACTAAAGGCTTTGGATGAAAGTTTGTTACTCTCCTCACATATATTTTCCATAAATATCAATGGTTCAATGGCTGTCCAGCTATCTTATTTAAATCCCAAAGGGATCATCAACATGGAAACCTGCCACAAGAGGTTAACTGGATTGGTGAAAGCAAGGGATTGTCTTAGCCCCCAGCAAGGTTCATATTTCACAAAAGTGGCTAGTTTTCCTTCACAAGGGTGGAATTAAAGGCAGTAGAACCATCATGGCCATTTAGTCAGGCCAGCTGGCTTGAAAGCAGGGGATTGTTTTAAGCCCCCGCCCCCCCAGGGTTCAGATTTTACAAAAGGAAAGAGGTGATAACCGTAGGTTTTTGGGATTAAGAATCTTAGATGATTCCTCTAGAAGAACTCTCAACCCTTCAAGGAGACCCTTCTCCCTATATCTCTATCATTATGGCCAAGGATCATGGAAAAGCATTAGAGGATGCTTAAAATAGAGGGGAGCTTCACAAGTTGAAAGTGTCCTCACTTTCTCCACCAATCTCCCATCTGCAAAATGAAGATGATACAATGTTTGGCCAAGAAACCTCTCCATCATGAAGCCTATGAAATAAAGGAAAACATCTTATACTATAAAATAGCATCGGGGGAAAGGATTAATGCTCAAAAATATGAGATATATTTCTTCAATTATAATGGTAAAAAACAAAGAATTTCATTGTTGTTGGGATGCAACAGAGAACCTCTTCTAGGGAAAGACCAAAAAGAATTTATGGGAACAATTGCTGGATAGAATCACAAAAGGTTGTCAAGCTGGAAAGGAAAATAGCTATCTTGGAGAGGTAGACTCAATTGTTAAAATCAGTCCTCCAAGCTATGACAAATTATCCCTTCTCAATCCTTAAAGTTCCTGAAAGTATACAATACTCACTAAATTCTATTTTGAAGGAGTTTTTTGGCAAGCCATAGATAGAAGAGGTCAAGAAAATCCCTTTCCTGTCCTGGAGAAAAGTTTACGTACCCAAGTCTTGAGGTGGTGTTAGACTTAGATGATGCAACTAGGAAAGCTCTGCTCTTGGAAGTATATAGGTTTGCAGACTTATATAATTAGAATCTGGATACTATAGAACCTGAGTGCACCAAATGGAGCGGAGGAAGGAGGAGGTTTTGGGGGCATGGTAGGCCCTAGGAGCCTAAGGTTTCTTTGGAGTAGGGAGATCAAGACCGTACAAGGTGCTGACGAAATCAGCTAGCATGGATTGACAATTTGGATCCAACCCTTGGAGAATGCTAGTGGTTAGGGTTCCTTGACTGTGGTTCTCACTCATAACGGATCTTCTGTTTGCCGGTAAACTAGTCTTTTTTTACTGTTATTTTTTACCTTTTACTGGCAAAATCGCAGAAGATGAGCTGGTAGACTATTCTAGTGATCATCTAGAGGAGGGTGCTTTTAGGGTTGGGACAGGTGTAAGCATTTTGGATGAGGTGGAAACTCCTCCTCCTCCATGGGTTGAAAGTTATCCAGTGGTTATGTTTTCACCTACACACAGTGAAGAGGGTTTCTCTCCGTTTGAACTATTACTCTCTTCACCTTCCCCTTTTTTCAGATTCCGGAGGTATTTTCCTTTTTTCCTGGCGAGGGCACTGGTGGTGTTATTGGACTTGGTAAGACAGGGGTTGTGGACACAACTTTTCCAAAGGGGTACTCTTTTGCATGTGCCCAGGATTTTGGAGATGTGTTAAAGGGACCGTCTGCAATGGGGGTTGCAAGCAGCATAGAGCAACCCTTGGCGTTTACCGATAGTGAATCTCAGAGGGTGGAGGAGCCAGCCCTAGGCCTAAAGGCACTTGTGTAACTGCAACATCAATGTTCACATCCTCTTGTCGTGGAAGAGAGCCCAAGTCCATCCATAATTAAATGTGATTGATATGGAGGCTAGGAGCCTCCTTTTATAACATTAGAAGGGTCGTGGGTCAATTAAACAACTCACATGAGGACCCTATTTTTTATTTTATTGAAATAATTTGAAATTAGTTGTTTTTGGGGGTCCTTGGCATTTTTTGTACAGAACCGATCAGTTTTGTACGGAACTGGCCTATTTGGAGAAAACCGAGGGGTTTTGTACAAAACTGACCAGTTCAACTATGAAACCAACCAATTTTGTATGGAACCTACCAAAAACGGTTTGAGTGCAAGATTTTACTCAGTGAAGCTTTTAAACCAATCCAACCGGTGGGTTTTTTCAAAAACAGTTGGGTTCTGATAACATTGGTTACGATCCATTACCCAAGCATAAAAGAAACATACCATGGTCAAATCAACATAAGGAAACATCCAAAGTGTCAATGAGTGCAAGAAATATCACATCACTAGTCCATCAAACAACATCTCTACTAGGTACATCCAAGGAACATGAACCATCTGAGAGTGCTGAAAGGATCTCTAACCAATGATCTATGGAACATCACATATCTAATCTCAAGAAAAATGTCTATGATATGATCACATACCACAACTGATCAACATGTCACACCTTCTGATCAAGAGGCAACAAGGTGTAACACTACCAAAAGTATCTCATACCAGCTGCTTATTTTTACTCTAAGAAAGCATGTCAACAAGTGTTTATGAACCCTGTCTATATGATTCCTTTTATTTATAGGTGTATGTGGCTCCATAACTCATGCTCATATAAAATTACTAATTTTGTAACTGCCTCAAAGAGGAAGCGTAATATGCCCAATCCCAAACAGGTTTCAACATCTATACCAATTGACTCAGATGGAACAAGATGAAAAATGCAACAGAAAAGACTCAAAAAGAACAAGAGTACAATACAAGTACTTGCTCAGAAATTATTGAGCTTGTATTACAAGAATGAAGCTATATGCATAAGGTGAAAAGAGTGTCCTTTATAGAGAACTTATCCATCCTAGTTGATTTCCATGTTACAAGATTGAAAGGGAATCTTACTACATCCGATAAAAATGATTCCCATGAATGAGTTACGAAGCTAATTATAACTGACCTCAGCATTAAGTTCTAGCAAGAAAGGTTTTACTAATATAAAATAGAACACCCTCTTATAATATAGCAATAATGTAAAATATGATGCACAACATAGAATTCTCCTTACTCCAATATCAATGTGAAACAAAAGTTAACTTTGCAAAAAATGTGAAAGCAAGGTAGTTTGTTTATGACCACCTGACTTGGAAATGCACATTGCAATATTTCATACTACAACATTGAGGCTTTGAGCTCATGGAGAAGGTAATTTGTAATTCTCCACTGTTAGGGCCCTCTTAAGAGGCATAAATGTTATTTGATATAAAAATTACATTATACATCTTCAATTGATATAATGCCTTAGAGAAAAAATGATATAGTTTCACAATTTCTTCAACATACCTTGCGTGTGATCATGGCAAGCGGGAAGTTCCAAGGGGTAATATCACCAATAACACCTACAGGATGTGTATGAACCAAGGTCCAAAACAACATCAACAAAAGGAAAAACAGACTTATTTTTGCAAAACTTGCGCCTTTTATGACCCAATTTATTTGGGAGACTCTAAAGCTTAATAACTATTCATTTTGATTTCCAAATGTTTGAATAATAAAATTTGAAACAAAAAACTTAAGCTACAGAGCAATCCTTTATATATGTTAAACAAGAATTATTCTCATTCCAATTCCAGTTCCAGTTCCTTTTCACAAATAGCAGTTGGATCCAACAAAGAGGGGCGACTGTGGAAATGCTACAGACCACACAAGAAATTTTGATTTAATGTTTAAAGGTAGAAAAGGATAGTATGGTTAATCTTCACTCTTGAAAAAGCACCTTAAAACTGCTTCTAGCACCTCCAAGAATAATTTTATATAGAATGTCATCAAAGGAACAAGAGGACCAAGCCATGACAGTACCAATTACCTTGTGATATGTCAACATGAATACAGATCAGCTCACTAGATAAGGGATCAATTTGGTTACAGAAGAGCTGACATTACTAAGCATTTAAACACCAAGCTTACCTCAATATGACCACAGTCTGCAACATAAATGCATATTCTTCAAAGGTTTGTTGTTTTTATCCCATCTTGCCAATTCATATTTATTGCAATTTAGATATCCAGGTAACCCCACTACATGGAGGATTTTGACCTAGAAATACACCTGACTTGTGACTTTTGTACAGCAATAAAATATTTCTCTATCACACTGTACCAGACCTGATAGGTAATAACTCCCGATTCATTATTATTCCAATGCCAATGCATATATTTATACAAATGATATGACGGTTGTGTTTCACCTTCCACCCAGCCTTTTCAGCTTCCTACTATTCAAATTTATTTATTTATTTACAATAATCCCTACGGATTCTATTCTAACAATCCCCCTCTTAATCCGAAAGGGTGTTTGTAAGTCCGAGCATGTTTCTGAATCTTTCAAACTTTTCTCGTCCAAGCGCTTTAGTGAAGATGTCTGCAATTTGATCATTTGTGGAACAATGTCGAAGATGGACTGTCTTGGCCTCTACATGATGTCAAATCAAATGATACTTTGTGTTGATGTGTTTGGTTCGATCATGGAATCTAGGATTCTTAGCCAGCTTGATTGCAAAAGTATTGTCGATCAATAACGGTGTGGAGTCCTCTTGTTTTTCTTGCAAATCTTCAAGTATCTTCCTGAGCCATACTATTTCTTTCGTTGCTTCAGCTGCAGCCACATATTCTACTTCTGTTGTTG